>JAODUG010032046.1:0-18758 GCA_027564795.1 Aphredoderus sayanus
GTGTTGGAGCAGGGAGAGATCTAAAACATGCAGGGCAGTGGGTCCCGAGGACCAGGGTTGAGAACCCCTGATCTAGATGATCCTGCCCCACTGTAGGGGAGGGGTAGAGACTAGTGTCGGATTTTTTAAACACTGGAATATCCTTTAAATTAATGTTTAATATACGCATACACTTCTATTTCATATTTGAGACAAATAATTGTCCAGATCATACAAATATATTTGATTCAAGTGTGCATAAAATGAGCCAGTGTAACCCAACCATAAGTCAAGGACGGACAGTAATGAATACTTTTATAAGGCCGGAGGTAAGCCAGATGTTGAAATTTGAATTCCAATGCCTCATCGGTCTACATCACATTGAGTACAGATATCTGTCACTGACACAGAAACACTCCTCTGTGAGTGTGCTGTGAACAATAAGATTAATGGAAGAGTTTCCCATCGTTTTCCCAGTTCTTCTATTTTTGGCAGTTAGGAGCCACTAGCATGTCAAGAACTCCTTGCTCAGGCCAAGTACAAGTTTGCTCAATGCGTTATGGAATTCTCACAGCATCATAAACCAAATCGAAAAGGTCAAAAGACAAAATGAATATAATGTGTATGTATATACTGTATACAGTATTTTATAACAGTATATACGTTAGTTCCCCACATGAGCTTATATGGTGGATCAAAAATGAGGTTTTCCAGGTATAGCGCTTTGACTATCCATGCAATAATGCTAATCTTCAACACTGCTAGCATACACATATTTTAGAACCCACGGGGTTCATCACAGAAAACCTAATACTGGATGGTAACTTTCATTAATTAATTGATATATACTGTAAGAGTGCTTGTTACCTGAAGGCTGCCTCTAGGACAATATTCTGTTACAATACAGATGTTTGGAGGGTCAATGCAGGCCCCTATAAACCTGGTTAGATGGTTGAACTGAACATCTCTCATCTGAAAATAACCACAAACAAAAAACATCAAACAAGTCATAAGTGTGAATCTTTCCAAGTCAATTTCCCCAAACCTGTGGAAATGTCTTTCGCCTGGTTCATTTATAGAAGAAAAATAGTTTTGTTTTAATACGCTGCCAGCAGTACATCAGAATAGTCTATTTACAGTAGACTAGTTGGCATGGTGTCTTTTCTACGTGTTGAAAAGCATTCCTGCACATGGCACAGAGTTGACACGTGCATGTGAATAAATTGCCCTTGGAGGTTATGAATGGACTAGTGTACAGAGGACCTAGCGATGCAAAAAAATATATCCTTGAGGTGTTGAGACAATGTTCTAGCTGTATGGGATCAGATTGAAGAAGGCCTATTTCTAAAATAGCACTTCATGGACAAACAATACTGGATCTATCCCCAAAAACAGACAGCACTGAATAAAATCAAAACAAGGACACGTGGCTTGTTATAGAGAGACGTAAACTTGAGCAATACAGTGCAAATACAAATATGATACAACTCTACCATAAGATGGCAGATGCCACTCAGAAAAAGCTCTTGGCGGCCAATGAGGAACAAGTGTTCATTCTGTCGCCGCTGTGTTTTGCTTCTCCCAGACTGGTATGGGTGCGTGACAGCTGCTCATACGGCTGGGGGGAGATGGTGGCCTACCCTTTGGCCTAAATCATTTCCCCGTGAGGGGGAGGAGCAGGGGTGGAGGAGCAGGGGTGGAGGAGCAGGGGGAAGGGGGAGGGCAGACAGGAGGGGGAGGAGGAGGTGGAGGAGGAGCGGTCGCTGGAAGACAAGTAGTTAAGTTTCCGTTGGCAAGCCTCTCTCTTCCCCATCTGGTTGGCTTTTTCATGAGCTGTGGCCTAACAGCCAATCAGGCCCCCGGGGTGTCCGAGAAGCTGCCAGCTCAGACGACTGTCTTTCTCCTGTGTGTGCCCGCATGCTAACTGACCCCGAGGACACCTACGTCCACAATGATCCCAGGGATTCATATCACCATACAGAGGGGAGCGACGTACCATATAACACAGATGGCAAGAGGGAGAGAATAACAGAAAGAGCAGGAAGGGGATGGAAATAGTGTAGCCAAAACCAAAACGTTAACCACAGGTTATATCGGTCTTATCAATGAGAACCAAGGCTTCCGTGTGGTGTACTGCATGGTCTCATAAAGAGTATGTTTCCAGCAGAAAAGATCTTTTCCATCATCACAAATGTTCATGGACAGTTTACTGGTGTTAACTGTTTCCTGGAAGTGAAGCTAGAAGTAATAATCGCTATCCTGCAGTGGGGGTGATAAACGTCTTTGAACACAGTCCTGTTCCGAACAGTGAGTCAGTCTCAGCTTCCTGACAACAACAAAAAAGAGAAAGGCAACTGACTCCGGGCAGTCTTGTAATCTGTTTAAATGTACTTGTTTGAAGTATTTTGGAACTTATCTCTTACATATCTAGTAACCATTATATCACAGCAAGCATGTTACATGCTTTTCTCTTTAAAAATGAACAAAGCAATAGATTAAATGGCTTCTTAGCACGTTGGATGCTTTTCCCAGCATACCCTCAATGCATGATGTCTTTTTCCACATAGCAGCATAACTTTCAGCAAACCACTGAATGGGGTTCATGAACAGAGGCACGCAGGCTTGGAACAAAGCAGGGCCAAAATCCTCTCAGATGGGGGTCCCAAGCCAAGTGAGTGTCTGTTTGTGGGCCCTTGTTATGAAAATCTTTCGATTTAAGATCTGCTGGCACTATGTAAGCATGTATACAGACCGAATGTACATATATTTACTGTGTTGCAAGTATGAATAATATGTGTGTCACTTATATACCCATAGGTAGTCTTATTGGTGTTACGAATAGTTCCCTTCCCTATTGATTGTACAAGGAAAAGATAAATGGCTGTGAATTGATATTATGGGAGGTTGCACTTACCACTACCAGAACCCACCGATTATAGATTCACAGCAACCTAGTAACATCCTAGCAACCACCCAGTTTAACATTGTAACTACCGCACATACTGTAGCAGCCACATTGCTACAACCTGTGCACTGAATGCTGTTGGTGAAGGAATTAAATAAAACAAAAAGATAACATAAAACATATTTAAGTTGTGTCAAGTCATACTGCCATACACCTTTGGTTTAGAGTTAATGTATGCTGGCCAGTTAGTCTATGCAATCTGTTTTGAATATTAACTGCATGTTTGTTGTCTAAAATACAGACAATTCTATTTTGTATGACAGGACATGTCAGGTTCCTCTCACTGAATATGCAGCCTGTGGGACTTTGTAAATCAGCAAGAATCTGTAGGCCTGCCACATTCTTATGGTGTGTTAAAACATTGGAATGGCTTAGTGTGCGCTTTTTATTTTTAATGATTCTTACGTGTTTGAGTTCAAATAATACTTGTCTTGTCAGTTCTATCCTCTTCTTGTTGACGTGCTTTATGGCCACCAGGTTCCCCTGTGTGAAGAAAATATAAATAAATATATTAATAAAACATGAAAATGTAATCAAGAATTCAGCCAATGCAGTGCTTTTTAATATTATCAACACAATGTGTGTAGTTTTAAAGTAATGAATACATTAAATACAAACGTAATAATAACATAAATGTAATACTTATTTTAGGTTAACAAGGATAATGACATCTAAGTGACAGAGAAAGTGAAAAGAACACCAATTAGACAAGGCAGATGACAGAAGGATTGTTGTAGACGTTAGAAAACACTAGCAAACAACATTCAAGGCACCGTGAATCCTTGCTGGATCTGTAGCAGGCTTCTGACACAGCCTGCAGCAGTGGCGATGGAAACACACATGTGTGCGTTTGAAGGATTATTTTCAGTGTGACTGCTAAATATAGACATTCTGAAATGTCCAGTTTCTTTAGGATATTGATCTGAGCCATGTACTGAGCTCAAAAACATATTTTTTACTTTATCAACAGCTACAGTAACAAAAAACAAAAAAAGCTTGTTTCTATGCAGCAGCATGCTTCTGTCATCAAAGACAATAGTGGGTTCTCATTATTTAACACTATCTTTTCTACACCTGCTGACACCTTTGCCATCTTGCTAAAAGATGAATTAACACCAGCAACAAGTTTATAGCTGTCCAGACTGGGCGGTGGAGTGTTTAAAACAACATCAACAGAAAGATATAGAGAAATTCACTATGCAGCTCACAGTGAAAACATCGTGCTGAATTCGCCCACTCTCTCTCTCTCTCTCTCTCTCTCTCTCTCTCTATCTCTTCCCCTCCCTCGTTTCTCCAGCTCCTCGGCTTTCTCTGCGAGCGTGCACATGTGTGGGTGGAAAAGGAGTGCGCAGGAGTTGAAAATGTCAGAACTCACTAAACCTTACCTTAAAATAGCCCGTTTTTGCAAAAAGCTGATATTTTCCATGGGCAGTTATCAGAGAGCCATAGCTGGAGCCTCTCTGACACCAGGAAGGAGTAGTAATAAAAACACAAGTTAGCTTACAGTCAATGATACAAGCATGCAAGGCTCTCTAGCGGCCCTCTAATAAAGCTCTTCAAAAACACACAAAACATGTTAGTATCAATAGTTTTGTACACTAAAAGGGGCCTTTTAATCTGTATTCACATTGGCATCAAATAAATCCATTAACAGTGTCGCCTTTCCAGGTGTGGGTTTGTCTTTCACCACTGTTTGAGAAAATGTTTTCACAATTACAAATAGAAGGCCTTGGGCACAGGTCTGCAGTGGAGAACTCAAGTGGGCGCACTGCACTGCACTAAGACAGTATGGACTACACATTTGTATAGAATGCAAATACTGGCAACATATGGCGCGCTGGAAAATACATTGGTCTGGAAAATTGCTGTGTTTTCCACATTATTATCCCAGGAATTTGACTGAAAACCAGTAATGAAAAAGGTGTGTGGGTGCGCTCCCATGAACGCCTGCACAAAGTTCTTTCATTCAATGTGTGTGTGTGTGCTAAAGTGCAATCCAGAGGAGACACATTAGTCCTTTAGACAACATAACTTGATACTAGCACAATGTGATGAGGTATTACATACTCTATGCGGAGACTAAGGCCAGACTGGGACTTATTTTAACAATCATTTAATATATTTCTGCCACTGCAAACCCAGCCACCTTCAATAAACCACTGGGAAGGCTTTCAAGAATGTGTAAACTAACAAATGGCTCAAGCTTTCTCACTCGTCTTGTTCATTGCTGTCTCTGTGAAACAGCATCTACTGTGCTGCCGTCGCAGCGCAATGTTGAAGACCCCACGATTATGGATTATTTGCTTTTGATCCAGCAAGGCTATCATAAAATGGCACCGGAGAGACTGGAAATTAACCCGAGTATGAACGAGAGCCATGGCAATTTAGACCTGGTACGAGTCTCTCTCACTGGCATCACTGGCCTTCCAGAAAAACAACAACTTGTTAAATATGCACTGGACGCTGCACCAATGTTACCGACGGAATACAAAGGCAGCATTAACCTCAGTACTATGAAGAAATGCTTGGTAGCCGCCAAGCATATTATGAGATCATCAGTGGGTGACCAATAAAGTCCATGCGACTGTAACGTAACGATACGCTTTTACCAGGTCTGTTTTATATATTAATATTTAACAGTTATTTACTTCAACACAATCTCAATTCATTTGTCTTCGGCTTTATGTGTAAACTAGTGAACTGTAACCTTATTGAAACAAGTACCTGTGAAAGGGTAAGGCGGCTGCCTGCTTTTTTGTAGTATTTGTTGGGGCTTTCAAACTGAAGGTCCTCCCATTTTATCCTCCACAGCATTCCAGCCAGTTCCTTCTCCAGCTTCAGTTTCCTTAAACATCGAGAAGAAATGGTATGGTACACAATGACGACAATATGATGAATAAACTAATAATAATAATAATAATAATAATAATAATAATAATAATGGTTGAAAGCAGCATTTCAAAAACATTCTTAGAGTACATACCCCACATGCACCTGAGTGCTAAGTGCTGTCTCAGTGTGCTGTACTTTCTTTTATTTAGTCTATTTTTGTCTTTCCTGAACCTCAACTGAAAGAAGCAGAGTTCTGGTTCACTAGCATTTAAAATACACATGTGGATTTTGACTATTAGATAAACATTTGAAAACTGAATGTAGGAAGTATGTTGTGAAATGTCCCGCTCTCGCAGAATTACACCTGATCTGTATCACTGGTATTTTGGGAAAAGGTGAGTGTTTGTATTTGCTGTATTAATTTTATTCTATTCTATTCCAGGCCTCCTTCGTGAATTTCGTGAAATCACCAAATCTGACTTAACGTTCACATCTAACTTTCTCCAAAAAATATACAGTATACTGTAACTATAGTGTTCCATTTAAATACCAGTCTAATAGGCAGACATTGAGCAGTGAATTCACACATGTGGTGTCGATCTCAGAGGAACCTCTGTTTCTCAACATTCACAGATTCACTGTGAAAACGTTTCAAAAAATCAAACCATCCTCCCAGGCACGGGTGAAAGTTTGCGAATGTAAGGCTTACAGGGAGGAAATTTGTTTTTAGTTTAAAACATTTTTTCAAAAGAAAACAAAAAATGGCCCAGCCACAAATTCCATACCAATCTAAAAGGTATAAAATGCTTCCAGATGGCAGCAGGGAAGTATTGCTGCGTATGCATATCACCATCTTGTAGCCTTTCACCACTTTGGCCCCAATAATAGGAGGAAAATGTTCATTCTTGAGGGCACGTTCTGTCTTCTGAAGGTCCCAAAACGTCTGCAGTATCTTTACACTAGTTTTAGTCTAAAGAATATTGCAGTGTGTGTTCTCAAGAGTGGAAATGTCTCATCACAACTGGGAGAGAGCTGGGCAACCTTTGACAGCAGGAAACACCATTAAACCACCAGCACTCCTCCATCCCCCACACACACACCCCAAAAAAGTTGTATTTTTCTATTTAAAGACCCTCGTTTGGAGACCTCTGGCAGACAGAGGAGCAAAGAGTGGGGCTCCACACTGGGGCTATTGTTTCATAAATCCCATATGTGAATACCTCTGCAGGACCAGCCCCTCCATTAAAACAACAGAACCACCGCTCTTCTCAACATCTCCTCCCACTCCCGCAGACCAGACCCAACATCAACAATCAATCTTCTTATTAAAGAGACTGACTGCCAAACGGGTTAAATCAAATACGTGTTGTGGGAACCTATTAAAGAGATTCTCTCCATGTTAGGGGACAACCAGGAAACATTTGAATCTTCAATGTTAACTCAATTAGCAATTGAGGAACCAAAAACCTGTTTTCCACTTTAACCAATCACAGCACGAACCACGCAGGGATAATTTATTAGCCTACTGTCTGCATTAACTGAACTATCCACATAGACGTTAAATGGTCAGTGGTTCCCAAATCGTAGCTGCATAGCTCGCCAAATCAGATATAACATAATTAATAAAGGAAAATGACGCAAAAGAGTTTGGGGATTACATCTTTAATCGATAAATCAATCAAGAAGTTAATGACAATATATTATCATTTAAAAATATGTGAGTCTGTTATGGATTTGTGTAGATTTAGTACTGTACTGCTAGTGGTTCAGATTTTCTTTCTGCTGTTGACCATCAACAAGTATTTACTTTCTGGTGTGAGAAAGGGAGTCATTAGTCTCAACATTTCATCAAACATCAACATTTCAGAAATAACAGCACAAAAAAAACATTTACTGTCATTTACACATTTAAATCATAATATATTAAAGGCATTTATATTAAAGAACACAAAGTCCATCCATGATTTAAAAATGTGTTGTTATTTCATTAAAACTTACAAAAACTAGATAATAATTAGGTCAGCTATGACTTTGGGAAGGAAACCAAAATGCTTTAGTTTGTCTGGTGTGTTCTCACGTCACAAAAATAGCAATGTTTGCATGAGCCGCTTTGCAGGGGCAGGATAAATGTGACATTGTAGTTCCATGCCAAAATAGTTAAAACACACACTGGATTGAAAAAACAGAAACATTTTACAAAACTTACCAACCACAAGTTGATATAACTAGCTGGCTAGATAATACCTTTATCCACATTGTCCTCCATTAACTTTACTTTTCTGCAAAAGTAAACAGAATATAGCTAAATAATCTTAGATGTAAGAGTCCAGGCTGTTTACAGTAAACCTTAACATTAGACTTTTGTGAATTTGATCATGCAGATTAAGACAAATTCAATTAATTTACCTCATGTGGACCGTTGCTCCTAAGGATTTCTTCAACTATTCCTCTTATTAAAATCCACTGTGATTGGCTGGTAATTAACACTGCTTTGTGTTAATACTCACATGTACAAAATTAATCAGATCAATGTTTTGATGTGTTAATATATAACCAATACTGTTCAAAATTGAAACAGTTTATTATCATCCTGTACTTGGTGTTTCCCAAAGTTATGTATGTACACAACTATTGCTATTATAATTTTATACAAACATTCTGTGTGATGCCAAAAAAAAAAGAAACATAAATTTTTTCTAATTACATGAAGATTAATCTGTTACATTGGGACAAATTCAGCAACCCATCTATTACTAATTACAAATAATCAACCATCTATAATTACACTAGGTGTAGTATTGGAATTGATTAACACAAATATATATTCTGTTTGGTGCAATTATAATTATAATAGATAAAAATGCCTAACTACCCTGTCTGTTTCAAAATAACCCATTACATGTATTTTGAGAGCACACCAATTGAAAACCCATACTAATTAAACATGCTATGAATTACACATGCATTTGTAACTAAATTAAAGTTTAAATTAAAGCGTGAAGTGTAAACATAAAATAAAGCAAACAACTAAAGGTGGACAATAATGACTCGATTGCCATTCAGCTGCTGGGCCAGTGTCTGAACACAGCTGGTTTACAACATTTTCTCAGCTGCTTTAAAACATCACCTGCTGAGCTGTTGCTCTGGCAACAATCATGTAAATTCCATGCAGGCACGTATAGTTGAACACTCCAGAAATCTGCATTCAAACATACCCCCCCTTCTCTCTCTCTCTCTCTCTCTCTCTCTCTCTCTCTCTCTCTCTCTCTCTCTCTTTATTATTCTTAGAATGGACAAACAACTTACCTGAAAATAAGGAAGCTGGAGATTCCAAATATGATGAGAGCTAAGCCACAGCCTACAGCTACAATACCCAGAACTGGAAGCTGTCCTGACAAACGGGGAAACATGATGCCACAATCACATGTCTGTCCAATAAGGACACACTCACAACATATAGAAGGCAATTATCCTAAATTAACTCTTGTATTTCTTCAATTTAAGTTCTTGTGAATGTTACGTCTTTTAGCTATATATGGCCTGTAGGCCCCATTGACCTGAGCTCATGCAACTCGTGTGTTCAAACACACATGCATGTTGAGACCTGAGAGAGGAAATGTGTCTGATGAATCACAACAGGAACACAACAGAAGGATTTAATGTTTTTCATCTTTCTCGCCATTATTAACATTGGTTATACCATCTTTTTGTGATACTGTACATGTGCAACATAAACAAATGCACATTTGACTAACAAAGAATAGTACAGTAGTGTTTGTGGGATTTTTAGAGATGTATATATTCATTCAGTTTCTACAGTACAAACTAATACACTTTGGTGGAGTTTTCATACTGTATTGACAAAAACACATTCCTGCAATCCACTGTTCTTTGTAAATAGTGATTATGATAATGTCTAGAAGCACCACCCAGACTGTCAATTAAGCCATCAAATTATTGGAGATATTTAACATGTATAGCTTTTAATTATTCTACCACAGCACTCCAAATGCTCCATTGTCAACTCAATATGTAGAATCATCACTGGCTAATAACATTTATCTATGCACATAATGTATACAAGGTAGGAATACAGATACAGCAGTAGTAGGTTTAGCGCCTTCTATCTGCCACAAAGAGCTAGTGATTTGGGTCATTTTGACCCAGAGGACATCACAAGGGTTAAAAATGAGTTTTCGTTTTTGCCCTGGTTTCCTGAACATAAAGACACAATGTTTTTCCACCAGACAGCAACAGTACAAACCAGCACCAACCTAACATGAGGGTAATCCCTACCATCATTGCAGGAGGGGTCATCAGTAGAGAAGACACATGGAGGGTTGTCTAGAGGGGGTGATCCACTAGGCCAGTGAATCTTCTCTGTTTGAGACCATACGATCTCTTTGTTTGTCCCGTTAAAGAATGCCACAACCTGTGGACATTTAAGGTATAGTCATTCTGGAGAAAGCTTGTGAATATTTTAACTCGATCAAAACAAAATATCTCTCCCTTCAATGCAATAAGGCGCTCCCTCAGAAGCTCCGCCCCACACATTGGAAACGTGGTGCGGGCTGCATCACTTTTTGTGTGTCCCTACTTACAGACCCAGGACTGTGTAGGAACACCAGATTATGTTTTTCAGAGGACACGTAACGGGCAGCTAGCGGACGTTGAGAACATATTGTCAGAATTTGACAAAAAGTATATAAGACTCTACCTTTAAGTGTTAATAAACTCCTACATAATTCTGTGTACAACACAGTGATTTCAATGTCAATGTCAATTTTATTTATATAGCAATGGCACCTCAAACATACTGTAATTCTTAAAGGGAAATAATGACAGTGTCCATTGCCATCAACACAACAGAAATTATGCCATTGTTTTGTTTTAGGTTTTCAAGTCAAGAAACATGACTCCTATCGGCAACTCTTGCTTCCACAGACCTTTTAGTGTAATCGCCCCACAGAGAGGGTTAATGTAACAATTAACAATAAAAACAGAATTGGCTGTAGAATAATGGGACTATGGGATGTTACAGATATAGTTATAGAGGCTAAATCTTGTCACCTAAAGTAAAAAGCTTTACAAAGTTCTGCAATGTACTGTAAGAAGATATTAAATGTCCATGTTCTTATTGGTCTTCCGACCATTGTGTCCTAAGGTTACTCACAATACTTCAAAATATGTACCAAAGTATTTTATGTCTTTTGTTGTACAGTAGTAAACTATTATGTGAAACATAAAATAATGTTTCACATAATAGGCAACACATATGTTGAAAACTAACTGTGAAACCGAGTGAATCAAGTGATTTCTGGATCTGGAAAGAGACGGGTTTGAACCAGGTCTCTCCATGCTCTGGTCAATCATCTGAATTGTCAAATTAAAAGCCAAGGAGAAATGAGACCAGGAGCTCACGATGACAGTCTCTGAGGACCAATATGAAATTCTAACTGAAGTCAAATGTAGCTAACCCACTTCTGCAGCCCTTAGAGAAAAACACAGCTGTAGTTCAGGAGTGTTTTGAGAGCATAAAATATACTAATATTTTCATCTGACTGGGAGGAAAAATTGAGGCTTTATCATACGGTTAGAAGACTTGATTCTTGAACAGCTACCAAATTGTAATACCTACTATCTCCTCCAAGATGTAACACTTGCATTCTGTTACATTCATACACATGAAAAGCATTGGGATTCTAGACATAACTCACTACACCGAAAGGATGTTTTAAGAAATTACTCCATGGGGCACATGGAATGAATTAGCCTGCTGCTTGGAAAGCACTGTTGCTCATTATAGTTATTACTACATACTGAGAAAATAAATCCTGACTGAAAAAATGAGATGGATATGTTGACACATCATAATATATTTTAAATATATTCTTTGACTCATTAATTATATTTAATTAAAGTACTGTATGCCTAGTACAGTATGTCTCGCTTGCAATGTAGCACACAATACAGTATACCTGTAATATATTATTATACGGTTAAACAAGATTTATATATATATATATATATATATGTGTGTGTGTGTGTGTGTGAGTTGAGAGAAAAATAACTCACCCTCACAGAAATTTGAAAAACAAGCTAATTTTGACACCCTTGGAATACAGTAGTTACCGTAATGATTATAATCATGTGGATGTAAAGCTAATGCTCAGGTCTTTCTGAGCTAGGTTTTCCTGTGATACTATTTTAGATGTCGGCCTTATGCCAGTGATTTATAATGAGCACCACATTTGAATATTAGTACATAAATAACAACACATTCCAAGCAAACAATAGCAATGATCAAAAGATAATTGTAATAATTATATACTGTAACAGAGACCTACCGCATACTCTCCTGTTTCCTGGTTAGTCATTGCCCACAGATCTACATCTATTTCCCTGGCATTTTTATGATCTGTGGTAACAAGGCCTGTGACTCCTACAAACACAGGGAGCATTCAAATGATGTGTCACTACAGTAATGACAACCATATGGAATCTGTAGTTTTACAGTCAAATAACATGCTATAATGTAATACACTATGGTTTTTTCTCAGATAAGAAAAATAAAATTTACAGTGCTATATTGGCAAAATAAAAACAAAACATTTATGTTGACAAATAATATCCTTTGTAAACGGAATGAGTATTTTATTAACATAAATTAAATATTAATCTCTAAAGTAAGGAGCCCTGAAGAAAATATCCAATGGTGCAACACGGACAATCAGTCCGTGTTTCTGTTTTTAGTCTCTGGTCAATGCTACAGGCTCAGAATAGACCCTGAATAGAGGTCTGGCAAGCTCCACAAGATAGTAAGGAGGCAACTCGCTGCTCACCCCAGATTCTCCGGTTCTGCATTCTTGTTGTTATGTTGATGCCATCGCTCTGGGTGCCACCGTCTGCAAGGGTCTCATCCAGGGCTTTCGCGTAGAGCACAAAGCCATCATAAAAGCTGCCAGCAATATAGTCCATCTGAACAGAAGATAAGAGAAGACTGAACTACAGGAAAACACATTACACAAAACATGATTTCACCAAGGGTGTTAATGATGAAATAATACTATGTAGAATAGTGGATGAACAAACATTTATTATATTTCAGAAGGAATGAACACCTAACTTCATCTGAATCAATAAATTGCACATACCAAATACAGAATAATAAAACATGTTACCACATGCATAATGGAGGAGATGCAATAATATAAAGGTATTAACAAAGTACGCCAGCGGCAAATGCTAGTAAAAGAACCCACAACCTCCAACAAATGGTGGTTGTGGTTTTGATGTTGCAAATAACGTGGCACATTTTAAACCCACTCACCAGTGAGGGCTTCAAAGTCACACCGAAATCCTTCTTGGCCCTGGCATGGAGTTTCCTCTGGAAGTCTTTGTACTCTGGGTTATCAGGAGACCGGTATGATATGACAAACACAGACTGGACACACAAAAATACATGGAGAACACAGTGAGGAAGGTGGGGAGGTAACACTAACAGGAAATACTTTTAATATACTGCCCTTCTGGTTATGGACTGGTTCTGGAGTATAGCTAAGATTTACTTAATAACACATTTGCAAGTATGCATTGTCAGGTTTTGGAATCACGAGTGCATAGTATATACGTTCATTTTCTACAAAATGTTAGCAGAAGAGCAATAAAGAAAATCACTATAGCACTGTAAACATTACATTTTAGCACAAGCATACTACTTGAATCATTCATTCAATAATATTTTTATAAAAACAAAAATAGGAAAGGTAGATAAGGAAACAACTAGTTATTTTATATAGTGACAGTGACATGGAACCACCAACATAGTTCACAAGACATATATGATTACACTGAAGGAAACGTAATGCCATAATAAAACATGTAATAGCTTGCAGGAAAATTAACTTGTTGCATAATCAACAAAACGGGTTGCCAAATAAGCTAGCAGTTCATTCAAAGAAACACAATTACATATGGCTTTAATGCAATGCTATTGAAAGAAATCCTCTAAATTACATGAGGTGTTTTATATAATAAGTGACATTATCTGCCCACTACTGTAAAGTATGTCAAACATGTTTCCACATGCTTTATACGTGCTTTAATTGAAAAGGTAAAAATATAACAAAATAAAAACACACCACAAAATTTAAGATCGTATAACTTAAAAATATATTCTACCATTTGTACTTAACTTATGAAAATGTAACTTAATAAAACACTTTAGTACCAGTACATACATTAAAAGTATCCCTGCTTTGTCAACTGTAAGTGGCTTCACACGTCTTAAGTGCATTGTACAACAAATTAACATTGTAGAGTGTTCCAGGATAACTTTTATGAACAAATGATAAGTCAATTTATAGTCAGATATGACCATAATAAATTAAATATTTCATGCATTTACAGAAGGTTGAATAAGTAACTGACTGGAGCAAAGCAAATGACATTTAGGAAGACACATTTGAGGAGCAGCACAGCTGTGCTCTCATCTCGTTACTCAACGCGTTAATTTGAAGGCCTAAGTGGCTTCCTGTGAAAATACATCCTTCTCATTCATTATTGTCATGCAAGAATTAAACTGCTTACTGTATAAGAAACAGGAGAAAAGATGAGGAAGGAACCTTTTGGGAGGATTTTATTTTGACCATGCAGTAGTAAAAGATGATGAAGTTTCCTACATAAATGACACGCTTGTGAGAGTGCATGCATGATTGTGATTACCCTAAAAAAGCATCATCCACTTGTTCTTTGATATTTCTCTGGTTGGGCTAATCGTTGTCCGCATCTCCGCAGAGCACGTTCAAAAAACAGTTTATTTTGGGTACTGTTTAGATAAGATAAAGAGAGTTGAGTACATAGTGTGGTAACCTTGCTTTTTCCTCCTTGTTACTTTGGCTTAGGTTAAGTAAATAAACACTCTATCCAATATAAACAGCCAAGATCATTGATACTTGCAGGCAGCTGTTATTCACAGTCAATAAAGTGGAGCTCTCTTTATCCTATATATCTTTTTTGTCTATTGTAAATAATAATAATAATAATAATAATAATAATAATAATATGTCAACATATTTGAAATATATTCAAAGGAATTGAATTTGCACATACTGTACAGTTCTGGCTATGGGTCACTGTTGGCAGAATGCTTAATGATATTTATGAGAATGGCTTTATGTGCACAAGGAGACAGATATTTACCTGTCATCATTGAGTTTTGTATTTCTCTGGCATGGTATTTACAAACAATAAGTCCCAAGTTATTGAATAAGCATTCATAATATACAGAATATTTACTACAGTACATAATCCTTGTTATCTCTGCCTGTGTGTGTTTTGGCTGAATTAGCCTTGAATTATAATACCTTGAAGAGTTTGATGGTGCCTTCCCAGTCTGGGTCAATGTCCTTCCAGGGCTTGCGTTCCGTCAGGCTGTCACCAAACACATCCAGATAGAAGATGGCATAGTTCTCAGGGTCTGGAATCTCATTCTGGAACATCTTCATGATGCTCACAAAGGTTTCCAAGGGCCCACATATGTACACAACTACGGAGGAAATAAGAAGCCCAGGATAAAGTTCCCTCCAAAAAAAAAGAATTGGATATCCATATCCCACATTCATTGAAATTATTATTTCTGGTTTTAACCAAATACTCACATTCAGGGTGATGTGAAACACAAACATGTGTTTGTCTGTTAAGGATTAACAGTTAATACATTTTCCAGTAGACACCTTCAATCTACATACAGTGTCTATAGGCTTGCCAATCTAACTAAACTAGAGCACTCAGTCACCAACACATCATTCAGCAGTTCGATCCTCTGTATGGCCTGAGCAGTATTTCCATTTACAGCATACTGTATGTCAGTGGAACTGTTCCCTGGTTGAAGGCAGTCCTCACAGAGAGCAGCTATTTCCTTTGTGTATTAGGCAAATGCCGGTACCTAACACTGTTAAGACTCTGAGTCTCATCTCTTCCAATATACTGAAGCTAATGCCAAGATGTCCTGCTGTCTACTGGACCATGACCAACATAAATACACCCAAAGCCAGAGAAAAATCTCTGTGTATGTTGTTGTGGTCATATTTGCTTAACTTAGCACAAACAAAACATCAATTTGTTTAGTAAGTCTATACAGTAGGCCTACAAAGTGTCAGGATAACTCCATAATGGCAAACAAGCTGCTCTTGTTTCCTTCTCAGTATTTTATGTACCCAACTTTTCCCATTTAAGGACCAACATGATTATATAGTTTAGATGATGTTGAATCTAAATAAGACATTCATCTTGTAATCTAGTTTAAAGGTGCACAACACCACTGCTATCAGTACATTCACTAATGTGGACCCACTTCAGCACTCACATTACACAGATACAAATGTAGCTATTCTCCCATTCGACAACGTGACATTTTCCTTTCTTTGTGCTATTAATGGACTAGGAAGCCTTGGGGCCAGAGCTTCATTGGGTAACGTGAGCTGGACATAATATCGAACACATCAGCTACTTGTTGTTCTGGCTCTGCTATTTTATTGGGAATTTGGAACTGAATATAACCATTTAAGTTTTGGCCTGATAATGTATAGGCTAGTGGGAGTTCAGTTATTTAAAATGTACCTTTGTAAAAGGTAACTGCAATCTAAACCTGAAGACAAACAATATGAACCATTAGAACATAGTCAACAGATGATTGACAGCTTGTAGGTTATCTGCTAGGATCAAAGTAAATGGAATGTCGGCCAGAACACCAAGCTAGAACAAGCCCTGACAAATCCATTAGCTCCCATGACCCATAACTCCCTTAGGTGGCTCAACCACGCAGCTTGAGGGGGCTAGATGAAGAGCTTTGGCAGCTTATACAAAGCTTGTTTTCCAGATATAACAACTATTAATTACCTACTGAGGGGTTACACATATTATTTATTACTCAATGTAGGTTTTCAATAATGCTTACATTTAATACAGTAAGCCACAAATTCACAATAGATTATTTCAATATTCAACATTATACTTAACATGGGCTGACTTTCCATGGCTTACAGAAAGCATTACTATTACCAGTGTTTAAAGAAACCAAGCTGGATATACAATTCACTTGCCTTGACACAATGAGAAACAATTTGTGGTATCCAATATCGCAATTTTTAAATGTGTTATTTCCCTTGATCTATAATCTAAATGTCAATATTTATATAATGCTATATAATGTATCATTTAGATGTTGGTATAGCATGAGACAATTAAACCCTCTGAACAGTCTACAGTAAATTAACAACAGTGTAAATACCCTTTAAGACATAGCTTCATTTATAGCCTCTGTTGAAACACAATGGCATATAAGTAAACAGTCTATTGATAATGACATATATTTTGCATTAATTCAAATATTGACATCTCTCTCATGCGCACGTTCTCCTTTTCAGATACGCACGCACACAGTACGATGTATGTCCTACCAGCCACATCACCAGTCAATCAGGTTTATAAGAACTACACCCTAAATTCAATATGGAAACATCTGCTCTACGACAGATGAAGTACATTACATTTATCTGATGAGGTTTTTGAGGAGGTACATGTTTCCTAAGACCTGGAAACTATCAATATAAATGCATCTGCACGTGTGCCTGCCCCTGTGACCCCCACACCACACTAAAACACAGGTGGCCCTCCACCTCTGTAAAACAACACAGCCTTGCTTTAACATTCCTCGGTTGTAGGCCTAGGCTAAATCAGAAAGAGGCTCCCTGCTCAAGTAACATAAAAAAAATGCTCTGTATTGCGCATAATTCTCTAGCAGCCCGTCTAGGTTTGAAATACTGTAAATTGAGTGTTGAATGGAGCGATTAACTTACTTCTTCCATGTTCTTTCATGCAATTAATGACATCTTTATATTCTTTATAATTGGCCTCGTAAGGCTGTGCTGTGATAGTGACATTCATCTCCATCTTCAATCTGAGATAAATTCCTTCTGACAAAAAGTAGTGGGGACGGTCATCTTGTTTCACGTCGTGGAAGATCAACACAGCTCGGGACGTCCAATTAAAGTGCGAGTGAAGCACGCTCACAAAGTCTCCCAGCTTGGTGGTCGTGGGTCCGGTGCGAACCATGGTCCTAAACTCTTCACGCGTGTCGAACCCGTATGCGGGTCCGCCTGCTGTTATCAACGGCATTTTCCAATGGGATGCAAACCTCGCCACTGCAGCGAGCGTGTACACGCATCCCGGGCCGATGAAAACATCTGGGCTTACATAAAGTTTGGCATCAACCGCAGCAACCTGCGCTTTGGTTTCAGCGCATGAGCCCTCGGAGTCCTCTGTACTAAAATTTAAAATGTTCATTGAATGGCCAACAAGAAGTCCGTACTTATGATGCAGATCTTCGTACGCCATGAGGATGGCAGGGAAAACTCTTGGGAAAGCCCATGGATACTTGTTATAATTGTCTGGAAGCATCACTGCTACAGTTATGTTTTTCCCTGTAGGCCTATGGGCTGGAGACATCGCTAAAATACGGCAAAACAGCGTAACAAATAAACAATATCCAAGTTCGGTTCTACATCCCATGGTTTGAATGGTTTGCTGTGAAAAAGTCAAAGAAAATACACGGCCGCGTGAGGCGAAAGTTCCACGGCGAATTCCAGTCTGGTTGCTTCTCAACTCTCCCTCTGTGAGTGATAACGTCCATCCAGATGATTGGAACCTAAATCACAGCAACCTTCTGAACAGCCCCCACACGTCATATAGGCCTACTGTGGATGTAGGAATTAAAAAACGGCCACGAGGCGCCCCTTATCGTCTGCGTAAAGCAACTGCATGCGTAAATATATTACAATCTGGATATTAATTAATGACGTCTTGCTCTCTCTTGCTCTCTCATTAACCCTTGTGATGTCCTTTGATCTGGTCAAAATGACCCAAATCACTAGCTCTTTGTGGCAGATAGAAGGCGCTAAACCTAATTCTACAGCTTACACAC
>JAODUG010032056.1:0-18757 GCA_027564795.1 Aphredoderus sayanus
GATCTGATAAATATGACCCCCAGTCCCACACCAACTCAAAGAAGGAGCGAATGTCTGTGAAAAACACACACACACACACACACACACACACACACACATGCACACACACACACACACACACACACACGTTCCTGCTGGCAGCATGTATCCTGGAAACACATGTGAAACCTGACAGTGAATACACACCCTTGTATTCATGTTTACACTTTTTAAATGAGCTCACACACAAAAACACAGACACTCTTTCTCTCACACACACACACACACACACGCACACACACGCACACACATACGCAGCCTCTGAAAACAAGACCAGAAGATCACAAAAGAAAATGTGATCAAGCAGTAACTCACAGATGCTATACATGTAAAGTGTTTTTTTTTTTTTTTTTAGCAAAGTGGTGAAAAGTTGTCTTAGTGAATCTGTGGGAGAACACATTCCAGAAGAGATTCGCAGAGGGGGAGGAGAGAACGGGTGTGTACATTGGTTCCCGAAAACCACAAGCTTCATTTGGCTCCCATTCTACAAACTCTAACTTTCAGGACAAAATGAATTGTCAAAATAAACATGATTGTATTTTGATGGACTGAAGTCATTTTATACAAAATCCCTGCAATTAGCATGTGCAGAGCATTTGGGCAAAAGCATAGGGCTTCAGGATTTGCAAAGTCGATATTTGCCCCACAAACTCTTAAGCAATGACAAAAGCAACACTGACTAAAGTGAATGTGAAGCTCCTACTGTATACTGAAGGGGGAGTGGGGGGAGGGAGGTTTAATCTCGCCTTCCCCCCAATTATACTTAATAGGATAGAGCTTTAAAAGATAAAAGAATTACGTCTTAATTAAAGTTTTAAAAGATCTGTTAATATCAATACTGAAGAACACGTACAGCCTAATGAGTTCAAGCAACACGAAACGGAGATTTTTCTAATCCACAACAGCCAGCGTTCTCAGTGTTAATTGCATTTACATTTGCAGCATTTAGCAGATGGTTTCATCTGAAGCGAGTTACAGTTAGTACATTGTAAATAGCTAGATCGGTCATATACCAGTAATCGTAAGCAAACAACATTCCGTTAATTGTAATAATTACAGCAGTAAGTCATCAGGCCTAACATACAGTACATTACCAATACAGTATATCATTAAATCCTCAAAAATAATTTCTAACAGCCAAAATATTAAAGTGCTTAACTATATAAGGTATATACAGTATATACTGTATATACCTCGGTGGTGTGCAGTGCATAAATCTATCCTGACAAGTCAGATGGTTGTTATACACACAACCAGATACAGTTCTATGCAAACAACCACCTTGGTCCATCGAAATTGTTTATAAAAGAGCAGACGCTGTACGATGCTGATTGGTCAGGTCACACACTAGATTTACAGGACAGAACAGTTTGCCTCTCCAAACTGATCCTCATGGCAAAGTCAAACTGACGCTCCTGGTCTCGCCAGATTGAGTTTGACTTTGCCACGAGAATCAGTTAGGCTAGCATACATGTGCAGACCCTTCAGATCCGATGTTCACATCACGCGTGTGTTGGAGATATGGAGCGGGCAAGATCTCTACTGCCTTGTAAAAACGCTCTCTGTTGGAGTGTGAGACATGTGGGCCAAACACTGGTAGCTGCTAGTTAAAGCACCAAACCGTATCACAAGCTGATTTAGTGAATGAAAGCCTTTTGTAATAGTGGTACGATAGACTAATGCTCTTGTTGCAGGCCAACACCAGTGTCATGATGAGGAGCCAGTGAACATCTCGGGTTGGTTGAACACCAGACATGCAGCAACTTTTATAACACGCCACAGGTGTGTGGTAGCGGAGGCCCAGAGTTGCATTTATTAGGAGAAAGCAGCCACAGATTTTCTGCGGTGTGGTGTGTGGTTAGCACAGGCGTGTGGAGAGACACAGCTGAGGAAGCTGGATCCTGTTCATGCCGGGCGGGAGGCAATTGAAGTCTGTCTCCCTCCTCGCAAGGCACTCTCCCGCACAGTGGGTGCCATAGTGTGCAACAAAAGAGCTTGCATCGTTGTGTTGCCTCTCCCCTTTCCACAACACGCTGACTGCGGGAAATATCTGCAGCTCAGTCGGGAAGCATCTGGTGTCATGTGAGAAGAACTCAACAAAAAGAATGTTTCTCCCCCCTGCTCTCCATCAAGCCACAACGGGAGACCTATGGTTTGTAGCTTCCTCCATTGGAACATTTGTCAACAATAACTCCAACCACATCTGTCTGCCTCACCAGCGATTGATATCTCTTGTCAATGTACAATAGCATTCAATTCATAGAAGCTTTTGTTCAAAGTGCCTTACAGGAAGTACAACTATGAGTGTTAAGGAGCAGGTAGAGGGTTAGGCATCTTGCTCAAGGATGCTTACAGGTGGGCCAGGAATGATGGGGATAAGACTAACAACCCATAATTTTGGAGTTGCCCACCTTAACCACTAGATTGTCCTGCTTCAACATAGTCACTGCTCAAAACACATTTTATGTAAATATTTAATGATGCCCTTTGAACATCACACCAACAAAAGAAAGAATGCTTACATGGGAACTATGAATGGTCTGACTCAGGATCTATTGGTTAGCTGTGTTGGGGGTGTTGATTCATGGCTTTTGGAGCATGTAGACCATTTAACCCTCATGATGTCCTCCAGGTCAATATGACCCAAATCACTAGCTCTTTGTGGCAGATATAAGGCAGTAAACCTAATTCTACAGCTTACACAGACATATGATGTGCACTGCTGGCACAAGATGTGTGTGTTTGAAACCCGAGGACAACAGGAGGGTTAAAACGCACATAAAACAACACAAATATGTAAAGAAATAATTAATGAAGAAATAAATACACACAGCAATGACAATAAAAACAACCATACAATCATACACAATCAGATAGTGCCCTCTGGTGGTTGAAGACGATATTGTAAGGAGGGTAACGTGTGACCAATGGCTGTGACAGTCGAACGTGCCCATCCAAAGCGTGCACCATCCTCACCTGGAACTGACCGGCATAGTGTTCGTCTGTGGTTCCCTCTCTACCCTCCTTCAGGGCAATGAGAGTGAACCCTCTGAAGTAGGAGGGACTGGATGCCACAAGGGACACTGTGGGCAGATGACAGAGGAAGGGAACATCACCATGCCATCCAACTATCCCACGGAGACCGTATGAACATGGTTTCAAAAAGAACACCAAACGACTGTTGTAGAATTAAAATCCACATTATGCATTGATGGCATGCATTGAAAGGATGTTACACCAGTTATAATAATAATAATCTTATTTTGTCTTTTCACCATGTGTCTGCTGCATTATGAGATAATAGCACCAAATTCCTTTATTGCATTGTTTTTTGTATTTAAGTATATCATGTTTTGTGGGAACAGCGTATTATATTTTTCATTTAAAATAAATCTTGATAATGGATTGGACAGACATTTATAAGAGGAGACAATTGGTTAAAATCCAGAAATTATGTCACAATTATGCTTAATGTGAGATCTTGTTTTACACATTATTATATAAAAAGTTTATGTAGGCTAAATTAAACTCTTTTGTGTCCCTTCAGACCACATAGACCCTAATCTTCAGGCGGGGGCAAGTTAAACCCTCCAGCTACCATAAATTAACGACTTCATGGTTGATGCTAGACTGGTAACTCACAGTTGTATTGTATTTAACTGCCACTGATTGCCATTTTTTCGGAAAAACACACTTCTACAAAGTGTATCACTCATCATTAGTATGATCGATTTACTCCATTTATTACATTGAATGCTGTAAAGGTATTGTATATTATACTGTAGGTGAGTGTATTTCCAAATGAAAATATATATGAAAGTTGTCATTTACAATTGGATTGGAGTAATTTATACAAATAGAGTCAGTGATCTGCTAAACACAACATGCAAATCCAGATAGATGCACTGTTTCGATCTGAGACGCTGGTATGCTGATTTTTGCCACTGTGACATCTAGTGGTAAAAAGTCATATAGAGCACTTTAAACTGTTTGGGAGCTTGTAGATCTGAAACTGAACTGTGTATGGTAAGGGTTAAAAATATGTGTATGTAGGGTTCACTGTATTAAAGGTGGTGTCAGTTATTGCAAGATAATGCACCTTGTAGGTGGAGGCAGCAGATTCCACCTATCAACTAAAGATATTCAATGAAAATAAAAGATATTCAATGAATTTGCCAAAAGTGTATTATTGCTGACTACACCTTTAATATTTCCAATTTTAAAACACATACATTTGTTTTTGTTTTTTCATGTAGTGTAACCTACTAACCTATACTAACCAGCACAATGTTGTAATAAAGTAGTCATAATAGTCCTAATAGTAAAATAACTGTAGTATGGCACCCCCTGCTGAGACATCACCCATTATGTTGTGATATTGTGTGATATGGTAGACAAGAGTACGTTGTTATTCATTCAAAGTAACAGACTGGAGTGGAACCTGTTTCAGGCAACAACCAAGAACAAACTAGACAGGTACAAACATCAATGTATTTCTATATTTTAATAGAGCAGTTATTTGTATCAATGAAAGTAACGGGAAGGGAGATGGAGAGAATATAATCAAACATTTATAGCTGAATATATTATTGCATAGGCATAGTTCAGGACAACAGACAACGACAATAACAATAAGAACAAAAATGTAAAATGCATTGTTTATTGTTTTTTATCTATTTTTTATAATACATAACCATAATAATATTGAAGTTATCAATTTAACGGTAAATCAATAACACCAATACAGCTTACTTTAAGTACTTTCTCATACGAGAAACACAAGAGAAATGCCCCCTATTGCCAGTTACTGCGTTTACCTCTGTAGGTGGTGCCAGGCTGGTAGGTCTCCGGGTCCCCCTCCACTCTGAGCCGAAACTCATGGTACCCGTCTCTCCGGGTTCCCTGAGTCTGTGCCCGGAGGATTCGTCCGCAATAACCGTCCGATCTGCCCGCCGAGGGATCCTCCACGAAAGCGACGGCGTTGCACAAAAAGCTGGAGAAAAAATACTGCAAAAACAGTAAATGCAAATTATATATTCCCATGGCGAATCCTGGAGAGGGGTCTTGTAGTTGAATCCAAACGAGAATAGACAATGCACAGTAAACGTTACTTCCTACAGAAAAACTCTGAGACCAGCCCACACCAAACTATAAGCTACGCAACGTTTCTAAACAAACGGCGTCGGATCCATTCTGGTTTAGAGTTTTGTGCGTTTCCAAGTTCACTACATGTATGGTGCTGCGCGCCAGTGTTCAGTAATCTGTCACTATAGTTTTGAAAGACTGCGTCTCTTCAGCGGTGCTCGGGGAAAAGACGTGAGCTTGTACGCCGCTGTCTACTTAAAGCGAAGAGAAGGAAGGGCCAAATTGAAGCTACACACGCAGCAGCTGTGGACGTTAAGTACAGTACACACAGACAGCCCATACTGCAAGTTAGCGAAGTGTCTGGCAGACAGGCTGGATATTAGTTATGGCTTCTTCCACGGCGCAACTTGAACCTCACCTCATCTCTAGGCTACGCATAACCTTCACATAACCTGCCTTGTCACTAATGGACTTAACGGTTACCTATTGAAAATCTGTTAGTGTGCACAACATGAGCATACTGTATCACTGAAGAGGTCGCTAATTACACGTAGAAGCTTGTTAGATGAAGGGAATGTAATAGGCATAAAAAAAGTATTTCACATCACACAATTATAAAATAGGCTTGAAGGAACTGCTAGTCGAAACCAGATCTTAACTTAAATAAAATAAATAATAATGTTCCAGTGCCAACTGGAACATTATTACAGTAGGCTATAGGCCTACTGTAATGATATGTCCTAATAGCCTACTCTATCTACTGTAATAACAAGCCCTAATGTTAGGGTTGTTAAAACTCAATGGTATCAGCCATGATATTTTCTTTTACTTTACTGTAGCCGATGGCTTATGCAGAGTGCACCCTTGACCTAGTTCTGGACTCAAAACCACCCACTAACCCTGTGGAATTATAACATCCTGTCAACACAAACCTAGAAAAACATTCCTGTACAATAACAACCACCACTTTAATTCTGAGGAAATCAATTCCCCATGTAAATATAAGCAAGTTTACCTTGTGGAAATTGTTAAGAGCAAAACATATTTCTGCTTTTTCAATTACTTTAATTTCCCATAATAACTTAAAACTTGGCATAGATATACTTTACGTACTGTAAGACAATTTGTATTGCATTTCCAGTGTCCAAACTGTGTGTGCATGACAAAGGACGGGCAAACTGACCTCAATCAGATTCTACAAATATTTGAACAAATGTACAGTTGCAATAGGACTTTCTGATGAAAGAGAAAGTCATACCAAATGGTCACACTTTGAAATTTAATTTAACAAGAATGTATCCTTTCAACCTAGTAAACTCATTACTAGGTTGAAAGGTTAAATTCTTGTTTGATAAGTGAATTCAATGGATCTTGGAGGGCTCATCATACAACATCTCACTATGCATATTGTTTAGATAATATTCAAGTCATGCCAGCATGCAAGTACAAACTGTAGGAAATGGTCAGGTATTGACTTTTACAAATATTATTTAATTACTTATTCAGACAATGGACAATAAATAAAGAAACACAGTCAAGGATTATATAAAGATGAGAAAATTGAAGCAGAACTGAAGCCAGCGACTACAGTACTGTACTGTATCTCTTGGGAATTGAACTGACTATCCCTGAATAAAAAAGGATATCTACTGGATCATACAGTTGAAGCTGAACTAACAGATTGTGTTAGTTCAGATTGTGGTAGTTAATTTTAGCATCCTAACCTAACCTCAATATACTGTATAGTGTACGGTATGTTCACACACTAAGGACTTATGAAGAAGGATGAAATTCCATTTGGTGACTGTATCATTTTTTTTTTAACTCCCATTAGCATTGTATTCTGTAACAGTATTTGGACAATCTTGTTTTGGTCATGGAAAGTTACATTCCTAAGATTGTGTTTACAGTTACACAGGCTTGCCAATGTTTATGGTTGACTTTGGCGTGAGAATGGGTAATATTTATTGAAATATATCTGTATTTAGAGATGTACTGAAGCTGCTAGGGAGCATGCTAGGGAGGTTATAAAACAGGACATGTTAGGACATAAAAGCGTGTGGCACACGCCAGATGCCTGACAGTTTGCAACCCTGGTTACAGTTGGTGTAAACCTCAGAGCCAGTGTGCAGAGTATCTTGCCCCCTTCTCTACTCATGGTTCTCGTTTATGAGCTCCTATATCTTCTAAGAGCTGGTGGTTTGAATCTGATCCAGTGGAGGTTGAAATCAGTTCAGATCAGTCCATTAAACATCTCAGCCAAATTTAATGTTTCATTTACTAATGTTAAATATCACTTAAATCATGGTCAGAGTAGAATGTGAGGCTAAGCAATGCCTTTCTTGTATAAAGTTAGTTAAACTTTCATTTCAATCACATAGACAGATGACAATATATCCCGATTATTGTTATTAGATGATTGTAGAAATCCAATAGGCTTGTCTTTGTTTTTGTCTTTGTTAATCCTTGTGTTGCCCTGAGGTCTAAATGATCTGCATAAGGCCACCCTAACCCTATGTATATCGCACAACAACTGTAACTTGTATACTTCATCAGTATTCCTGCAGGAAACCACATGGAAGTGGTATGGAACCAGCTGCTCTTGTGAATGCAAACAGTAGGGATGCCTAACGTGCCTGTGGGATGGTATAAGGTGTTATCTCACAAAACAAGGCAGATGTCCAGCAAAATTCACATTGAAATGCAAACACACTCATAGCTACTCCAGTCCATGTTGCAAAATTCATATTACGCTCTCATATTCCTTGTACTATTTAACAATATGCATTGTGACGTACAGCATTGTTCAACGAATGTATGGCAACAGAACGATCCATCTTAACCATACTGTATTTAAGCCAGTCACATTAAAACTTCAATATAATTATAGTGTTTGTTAGGGATAAATTACGAGTGTGACTCATACAGTAAAACTATGCCTCTCCTAAATCATTCAAGATGAACAGGTCCAACAGTGTTTTGCAAGCTGAAAGCATATATACTGATATTGCTTTCATGCAGTTCCCGTGCAATGGATATTCTGGTTCCAAACCCACACTGCCCCCTCAGTCATCATGAATACCAAGCTCTGTCAGTCAAATTTAACAAGCTGGAGATTGGTGGCGGGGTGGCAGGGTGGCATCGGAAAAGGGAGGGCAAACAGTGGGAAGAGAGAGGCAATAGACTGAAAAGGAAACTCATCCAGAAATGTGTGTTTAGGGTCGGCGGATGTCTGCCTGTATAGCTGAATTCTATTTAATTTACTTAAACACACTGGCACCTGGCTGTGTAAGCACAGTCTTGGGCTACCTCTGGGCTATCACAATATTTTCCACTGAGCCACTGTATAGTTAGGCTGGATTAATAACAATGTTATTAGGTTGTACAGTAAACACACACATCTTCATTAATCCTTGTGATGTCCTTTGGGTCAAAATGACCCAAGTCACTAGCTTTTTGTGGCATAGAAGACGCTAAACCTAATTCTACAGCTTACACAGACATATTATGTGTACTGCTGGCACAACAAGGTGTTTGTTTGAAACCCGAGGACAACAGGAGGGTTAAAAGGCACAAAAAAACAAACAATACATAAAGAAATACGTAATAAATAAATAAATACACACAGCAATGCCAATTACAAAACACACAAAATCATATACCATCAGATGGCGCCGCAGAGTGACCAAATACGATATTGTTAAGGACATGATGAGGGTTAAGTATGGCCCAGTGAAGTAATCCTAAATACGGATAAAGCTCAAGGAACTATTAATCTGGTTTCCGTGGTGGACTCCATCAGCAGCCTACAATACTTGCTCCTCTTTTCTTTTCTAATGCTGCTCATTACACCATGTTCTTAATGTGACAGCAAGCGAGGGTCTGACTATCTCGTCACTTCGACGCTATCTGTCCACACTAAATTCGTTAAACGCGCACATCTGTTCCATCATTTCAACTAACTGAATGAGCAGTCTCTAATAGTCCCTCGTCCCTGACATCTTTTAACATGAGCGACAGGAAGTAAATTGAAACAGGACGTCCGATTGAAGTTCAGCTCAAAGCCGTGCGCTGAATTAAGCTGCACAGCGCGGTGTCGCTCGCGGCCACTTAGGGCATTCCAATTCAACGTCCAGTTGAAAACAAAGCAATCAAACTGATTTTGTCGCTGGCGCTCATTTAGGACAAGATGTTTGTTCGGTTCTCAACGATCTCCAACCCACAGAGAACAATTCTTGTTTTGTTTTTTTCTAAATAAAATGCCCGAAGAGAACATCAAGCCGAGAGAAAACGATTTTACCTGTTATCATGGATTTTAAACTGGGACTCCTAATAAAATCTGGGATTACATTTTGAAGGAATGCGTGCACCTGCATTAACGCATGGAGTCCTTGACAGAGGAGGGGGGCACAGCCTGAAGTCATATGACCCAAAATGTCTTCTCTTACCAGGGAAGGTTGTGAGAGTTGGCTGACTAGTGGCTGTGGGTGTGTTATTGCAGAAGTTACATCATCACACTGACCTTCTACAAATGGCATCACCATTAGCTCCTCCAGGGCTCTGTGACAACTGTTCAAACCTGGCCTCCACAGCAGTGGGGGAAGTATTGTTATCGAAATTAAAGCTTAAATATGCGATTTTGAAATGTTTAATAATGCCGCCTTATAATAATGCGGTTATTATACTTTTGCTATAGGATGTGTAGCCTGTGTGTTTGCCAATTACAGATGTATTTTGGATGCTGCTGTAAGATGGCATAAGATGACTATTTGCACTAAAACTATATGTAGATTGAGTGATTTACAGTCAGTGATTGCCTAAAATCTTGGATAGTAATCATCATAGTTCATAGTCATTACACCCTTGAGTCAAGTATAGATAATCTTGGTGAAATATTACAATAGTGTTCTGTGGTGTGGTCTGATCCCACATACAGAGCAAGGGCTGTGTAAAAATGCCAGATGACTTTTTCAGCGCTCACACAGAATGTGCAGCAAGCAGACCATGAGTAGATATTCGCAGAATTTTACAAAATGCACATTATCTTAAAGTAAGGTACTTTGTTCACCCTTGCTCTTCACCTGTACGGTATAGGGAAACCCATTACTGTCATAGAAGTTGCTAGAACATGAGTGAATCAACTACAGGTTTAGTGTTTCTTTTTGCTTTTTGTTTCCTTCTATTATTTCTTTCAGAACGCTTTCTCCTAGATTAATAATTTCTCTGGCGTTCTAAGGGCTGCCGAATGCACACACCCAGAAGCCTGGGCCCGTGCAGAGCAGGTATAAAGTACCTGAATGTAAAGACAGCAAGTTAATGACACCATCACATATTCTCAAAGAAATGCATTATTCCTCATCAGGAGAACAATCTGTAGCTGCTTACTCACACATACACTGTGGACATGGCGTGCACACACACACACACACACACACACACACACACACACACACACATGCACGCACACACACACACACACACACGCACAATAGGTCACATTTATTCACATGCACTGGTGTGCAAAACTACTTTCTAACACAATACCGGTAATACAAATGCAGCCTACTGTTGTCCCCTGTACACACTTTCATACACACGCACACACGCATACATACACAAATGCGTTTGTGTCCTGGCTTTCACCAAAATGTAATTATTAACAATACAGTGTCTTCTGTGATTTTTTAATATGCATTTCCCACATGTATGTAAATATGTCTTTGTGTGAGCTATAATCTAAAGCATCTATTCTGTGTATTTTGTCCAATATTATCTCAGTGGAGGGCCTTAGTCCTTAGAAACTCACAAAAGTTGTGCAGGTCTAAATTGCCTGGTGTCGTCCCTGCATGCATTTTGCTGTGCGTATTATCATATTTCTTCATCGTCCTGATAACAGTTTTTAAGCTAATTGACCAATTTCTCATAAAATAAAGTATCAAGGACAAACAGGGACTCCCACATCCAATTTAAGTGAATGCAGTCAGTGTAAACACACACACACACACACACACACACACACATGCACAGCAAGAAAGACCTGAGTGTATAGAGTAAACCCAACCATTCTGAATTCTCTGGTGTAAAGACTTTCTCATATGTATGTTAATGAATTGCTGCCTCAGCAAAACATTGAAGACAGAGGGAAGTCCAAAGTCCAGAAAAGCTTGGGAACAACCTCTGTGTCTCCCGACAGATTTGCTTTCAATCAAATTTCTATTTTCTACACCTTTCTGACATTATGAAGACAAGCTCTATTTTGTATTGTTTTATTCTCATGTCAGCATTTGCAACAACAGGCTTTGTTCATATTAGCTGCCCAAGGCAATGTGCGTGTGCGTGTGCATGTGCGTGTGTGTGTGTGTGTGGCTGTGCGTGTGTGCATATGCATTTTCATGAGTGGATGTGACTGACACCTGACATTGTGAGAAGCAGATTCTGCATAACGCTGCCATAAGCACAAGGTCTGCTTCTCTTTAATATAAGCAAAAAAGTTAAACAGAGTGTGAACATTCAATTTTAACCTCAACCCACCGTTCAGCTGGTAAGCATTTTTACTCTATTCCACAACCTTGCTTGTACCTCTTCTCACACCTGGTGCTCCATGGATGGTCCAATTTCCATAGTTGTGAAGTTGTTCTTCAGCAGGAGGGTAATATGGAATTTGTAAACAACATAGAAGCTACAAAGATGCGTTGTGTCTACAATAGGTCTTGGTAGGTGGTAAGTCTGTACTTGGAGAACAATTAACCCTTAACTAATACCTATTACAAATTGCATGTTAGCAATACGTGTATGCAATAAGAGAATATGCACCACTGAAGTTTCATTCTTTCAACCAGATATTCACTCCACATGTATTATGTTCCGACCTGATAGCCTTGTGAGACCATCCTGATCTTATGAGCTACAATTTGATTTCGCATGAATCTTCCCAGTCAGAAACAGATTTTTCCGATTATTCTGACACCACGTGAATGCAGGATAAAGTCTGCTGTGAAACTCACACTGCTCTCATTATGGGACATACTCCTTTGTACACATACTAACAATTGAAAGTACACTCTTCATTACATTTCAGCTTCCCGAGAACTCACATTGCCTCTCCTGCAATTCATTGATTGTGTTTTGAAATACAGTTGTGTGGGGTAGGGGAAGGGAACATAGTGTACATATAATATGGACTGGGGATGAAACTGTGAACTGTGAACAGTGAGTGTCTGTAGCCAGAAGTTTGGCTTCATGGTCTCCTCCATTAAGTTAGTATTAACCATCCCATAATTGGCTGGGGTTATTAAAGTTAACCCTTGTGACGCCCTGAAGTCAAAATGCAAAAGGCAACCCTTACCATAACCCTAGGACAACAGGAGTGTTAATACTAAAGAATATGGCCAATGTGGCCAGGGAAAGGGAAGTTTGGGGTTCCTTGCTGGAGCTGCTGCCCCCGCGACCCGACCTCACATAAGCGGTTGAGGATGGATGGATGGATGGAGGATGGAGGATTAACCTGCAAAATACCTTTTCTCTAACCTAACCCTAACCCTATGGCGACAGGAGAGAGGACTTCTTCATGGTTATACATTGTACAGCTATAGGCCTACTGATTTATATTAGGCCTTTGGGTAGCACAAGCAATTTGCATTGGTTTTGCTTTTACTGTAAATGAGAAATCTCATGATTCTACATTGGCAAAAACGATTCAGACTGGAAATCTGTCAAGGAAGTTAAATGAATTCAGCTTAATAAGGAAATGTTTACATATCACAATAACCAGCTTTAACCAGACATTGTTTTGCCCATGGTTTCTTTTAAATAGCTATTTTCTTTGCACATCAGTTCATATCTAAATCCTGCAGCACAGCTGGTGTTTGTCGTGGCAACTCTAAAATTCTCTTAAGTTGTCTCTGCAGTGGTGCAACTCTAAAAAGCTCTCGATTTAGGTTGTCTCTGCACAAGTAATAGATTACAATATTGTTCTTTTGTACTGTATGATTTTTCCGTCCCCCGCTGAATCTCCAAAACATGTGCTCAATTTACTTATAGTATCCATCATTTTCAACAATGTTTCAAGCTTCAAGATTTCTATTCATTGGCTTTTACAGTACAATCACCGACCTTGTGTAACAAACAATGTCAATGTGACTATACCAAAATCCTTAAAAACACACTAAACAGAGGTTGACAAGACAGGCAGGCCATGTAGTGGCCATTGGATTTCAGCTCAAGATTCCCTTTGTTGTTTGTCTCCTTATGCAAATATTTCAAGTGTTTAATATTCAGCATTCCGTTGGTTGAACTGACCGTGCAGCATCAGTGGGGTTAGGGTTAGGGTTAGGGTTAGGGTTAGGGATAGGGTTAGGGTTGGGTTAGGGTTGGGTTGGGGTTGGGGTTAGTGTTAAGGTTGGGGTTGGGGTTGGGGTTAAGGTTGGGTTGGGGTTAGGGTTAGGGTTAGGTTTGGGGTTAGGGTTGGGTTGGGGTTGGGGTTACGGTTGGGGTTAGAGTTGGGTTGGGGTTAGGGTTAGGGTTAGGGTTGGGGTTAGGGTTGGGGTTAGGGTTACGGTTGGGGTTGGGGTTGGGTTTAGGGTTAGGGTTGGGGTTGGGGTTGGGTTTAGGGTTTAGGGTTGGGGTTAGAGTTAGGGTTGGGTTGGGGTTTGGGTTGGGGTTGGGGTTGGGTTTAGGGTTAGGGTTGGGGTTAGGGTTGGGTTTGGGGTTAGGGTTAGGGTTGGGGTTGGGGTTAGTTTTGGGTTGGGGTTGGGGTTAGTGTTAGTTTTAGGGTTAGGGATGGGGTTGGGTTTATGGTTAGGGTTGGGGTTGGGGTTGGGGTTCGGGTTAGGGTTGGGTTGGGGTTGGGGTTGGGGTTAGGGTTGGGGTTAGGGTTAGGGTTGGGGTTGGGGTTGGGGTTAGGGTTAGGGTTGGGGTTGGGGTTAGGGTTAGGGTTGGGGTTGGGGTTAGGGTTGGGGTTAGGGTTGGGCAGGTCTTCCTGCGTGAACCCCCCATAACATTCCCTGCTGTCTGCTTTCTCTCCAGTGACCATAGCAACAGAAGGGCCAGAGAGCTCCAGGCCAAGGTCAACCGCAGCAGAAACCTAACCTGTCACCATGGCGATCGTGTTGCGCTCCACCCCGCTGTTGTGGACGCGGCTGGCGGCGCTGGTGTGCACGTGCGTGGCGTTCTCGGTGGCGGTGCACGGCGGCCACCTGTACCACGGCACGGGCGACTGGTGCATCTTTTGCTGGGCGGGCAGCTTCGCCGCCACGCTGCTGGTGCTGCTGGTGGAGCTGCTGGGCCTGCAGGAGCGCGCCCCGGTGTCCTGGAGGAACTTCCCCATCACGCTGGCCTGCTACGCCGCGCTGCTCTGCCTGTCCGCCTCCATCATCTTCCCGCTGGTCTTCCTGAAGGGCACGGCGGGCTACGGCGACGTGCGCGTGTGCCGCATCGTGTCCACGGTGTTCTCCTGCCTGGCGACGGTGGCCTACGCTGCCGAGGTGAGCCAGAGCCGCGCGCGGCCCGGCGAGGCCAAGGGCTACATGGCCTCGGCGCCCGGCCTGCTGAAGGTGTGCCAGACCTTTGTGGCGTGCGTGATGTTCGTGCTGCTCAGCGACCCGCCGCTGTACGACCGGCACCACGCCGCCCGCTACTGCTTCTCCGTCTACTGCGTGTGCTTCATCCTGACGGCCGCGCTCATCCTGCTGTGCCTGGGCGAGTGCACGGGCTTCCTGCCCTTCCCCTTCGCCCGCGTGCTGACGTTCTACGGGGTGGGGGCAGCGCTGCTCTACCTGTCGGCCGCCGTGGTCTGGCCCGTGTTCGCCTTCGACCCGCAGCACGGCGGCACGCGGGCGCGGCCCTACAACTGCGGCAGCGCCGGCCTCTGCGTCTGGGACAAGTCGGTGGGCGTGGCCGCGCTCACCGCCCTCAACGCCCTGCTGTACCTGGCCGACCTGGTGCACTCCTCACGCCTGGTGTTCCTCAGCGCCTGAGGGGGGGTGTCTCACGGCTGCTTTCACACACACGTATTGTATGTTCTCTTCTTCTGGGCTCAGCGGTGACCTCTAGTGGTCAAGGCCGGGGAGAGCTTTTATTTCAGCCAATCACCTTGCAGGCTGATTCCTAGCCATGCCCACAGGAGGCCACAGGGTGGGGGGATGCTGGTCACCATTGCTTAAAGCTATAACACGTATGTGCTCATATGAAGGTTATATGGTAGGTTGTGATGAATGATGACCGATAAGACAACAGCAGAGTGGAACATGGCTTGAGAACGACTGGTGAAGGAGAGAGATGGGGAGAGGAGAAGGGCGAGAGAGGGAACTCTGGGTTCAGCTGCGGTGTTGTTATTACAGTAAGCATAGCTTCCGCTGTCATAATTGCTTGTGTAAAGACACACTATTTGATTACAATCAGGTCATTTAAGAGATACTTTCATCCAAAGGGACTTTCAGTGAGCACAGTACCAGATCTGAATTAGGATCAAGAATATTGTTTGTGTGTAAAGGTAGCCAGTGATGAGGAATGACACGACCCCACAGTGAATATTAAGCATAATATACAGAATATAAATCAATGTTCTTATGTCTGTTTCCAGCAGTGGCCTTAAAGCTCAGTTTTCAGTTTATGATTAAACATTCAGTATTACAAACAGACTTTTAAATGTCTAAACTAGTAAGACATTAAAGGTCCACTAAGCAATGTTTTACACCAAAAATCAGTTCACATAAAAATTAATATCTTAAAAATCCATGCAAAGTAGAGATCCAAATGGTTTTCTAAGTACATAATGAGTTGTTTTATTCTACAGAGTGCAGGTCCCACTGTCACTGTTAACAACGACGGTAACAAAAATACTGCTGCATCTTGCCAGTAGGTGGCAGCACACAGTCCAAGGACTGTTGAAAAACTGTTCAGTGGACCTTTAAATGTTTCAGGGATCACTTCCAATCATGTCTTCAGTGCCAATGAGATCACGTCCAATCAGGTCTTCCATTGCTGATGATTTCACAAGTTTTATTAGTAGCCTATATGTTGAACTCATTTGAGTATATTATGTTCTGAGAGACTTGAAGTAATACACAAACATGATATAATGAGATATGCTAAGCTAGCTTTTTACACGTTATAAAACATGTATGTATACCTACATGTCACATTCAGTGATGAAGTTGAAATGTGGCAAGAACATATGCAGGAGTTTGGATATAGTATAGTGTTTTAATGTGCATATACAATCAGTATTTTATACTTGGGTTCTCGTGTTCCCATGCTAATGCTGCATGTTGTCATTGGGCCCGTTATAATTGCTATACTGCTGTAAAACATCACAACAACTGCCTGTTGTCAGTGTTCTGCTCTTTTTGTTTCATGAATGTCTTTTTCACATTATTAGCACTGTAATCCAGCTTTTCAATAAAAGCCAAGGTGAATAAAGGTGTGTTGTGTTATGATTTATTATATTCTAGTGTGGTAGCAGCCTGCTGTATGCAGCTAGTCTGCCTAGCCCCTCTTAAGAAAGGACCAGGAATTGTTATTCTTCCTAAGGGCCGCTAGCAAGAACAAGCGGCTCTGTGTTACAGTCCCACGTCCAGCGAGCCCAAGATTCTCCAACGGTCCAGTACAATGGCTCATTCTCTGGGCTGCTGCTGTGGTTGTTAACTTGACCAGAACCTTTCCACAGGCTTAGCTACCATGCAAACTGGCATACATTATTTTTGTTTTATAATAACCCAGCATTTCAATAAGCAACACTATATAGGATGTAACATACTTTAGAAGGTACTTGCTCCACCCCACACAACATACATGTATTGCCAATGTTGTGATAGTGTTGTGTGGTGCGGTCTGCACCACTTTGGTTGTGTTCCCATTTACAGAGCCTGGGCTGTGTAGAAACACCTGATTATTTTACAGCACACACACAGAACTGGGAGCTAGCAGACTGTGAGGAGACATTGACTTTTACAATGGGAAAAGGATTAGCATCACCAACCTCACCTTTAACGCAGTGCCCACTTGGAGCTGTTGTGTAGTTTAAAATAGAGGTGATACTGCCCCCTAGTGGGGTCTTGAACTAAATTCCATGAATGTCTGACCTGGTTAAACTTTATCTTTTGTTTGTTTTCATCTTTCACCAAAGGCATATGGAAAACATCTCAAATTAACCTTTAGTGGCCTTCTAATGAAAGCAAATAGCATGCTGGTCATGCTGTGCTTAAGGGCTAGGGCTAGGGTTAACCTAGGGTTAACCTAACCCCATGCTTTAACAAAGTGACAGTGTACACAAGTACAGTAACTGTACCCAGCTTGAAGACAGCGTCTGGTAAATAGTGGTGTGTCAGCGGTGTATGTCTGCAGGCCTGCATCGCTCCCCACCAGCATGTCCATGTATGGTCATGCTGGACCATATAGTCCAGTAGTAACTGTCAACACAGCAGACATGAGGCTCCTACTACACTGTTGTCTGCGCTTTTATTACCTTTTTGTCTTTGATATGTAATATTAATTAGGCTAGTGTGTAATGTCAATAAGGGCTCTTCATGGCCACTGTCAAGGGAGCAGAATGAACATATTCTCCAAAAACAAATAAACAAAAGGGTTCTTCAACACAGATCAGCTTATACTGATAAAACATTTTTCATTGGGATTATAATGTAGTCACATAGGCAACTGTGTAAGACTGTGAAGATCATAAAAAATATTGTTTTCAGAACCTACAAGAAAGTACCATACAACGTGTTCATAAAGCTCACATATTCACATTGTAATGATCAATAACATTAGTTTTAGCACGGTGCAAATGAAGAATGAGAGACAGAATGTCAGCTGGGTTTCTTGTATAATTTATATTGAAAAAACATTGTTAAAAACATCTCCCTTCATAAAACTGTAAAAGTTACATTTATTACAAGCATCCAAGTGTTACCTGTTGCCAACCCTAATGACAGAGAGGAATGTTTGTGTGTGTGTGTGGGGGGCGGGGTCAGTTGATCTGTGAGCCTGGGTGGAAACACCCGATGTCTTCCCCGATGAACTCATTCACTGTGGAGGACAGAGTGAGTTAGAACTGGTCACCTGTCTGCCTGTCTGCCTGTCTGCCTGTCTGCCTGTCTGTCTGTCTGTACTGTATATCTGTCTACCTGTCTGCCTGTCTGTGTACCTGTCTGTCTACCTGCCTGTCTGCCTGTCTGTCTGTCTGTCTGTCTGTCTGCCTGTACTGTATATCTGTCTACCTGTCTGTCTACATGCCTGTCTGTCTGTCTACCTGTCTGCCTGTGTCTACCTGTCTGTCTACATACCTGTCTGTCTGTATACCCGTCTGCCTGTCTGTTTACCTGTCTGTCTACATGCCTGTCTGTATATCTGCCTACCCGTCTGCCTGTCTGTCTGCCTGTCTGTCTGTATGTCTGCCTGTCTGTCACCCATCACTGCCCCTCCTCACCTTCCTCCAGGGTGATGTGGTGGATGGGGGCGGGGCTGTGGAACTCCGGGGGCGTGTCCTGGGGCCTGGGGGGGTCCCAGCCCTCGTAGGGCGGGTCCCAGCCCTCGTAGGAAGGGCAGGGGGCAGTGCAGAGATCCTGGTAGGGCCCGGGGAGCGGCGGGGGGGAGTAGTGGGGGCTGCCGGTGGGGAAGGGGCTGAGAGAAGAGG
>JAODUG010032078.1:0-18752 GCA_027564795.1 Aphredoderus sayanus
GCCTTTTTGGAGTGTTACGCCTGCTTTTCGCTGTTTTCCTTTCGCTCAGCGCCTGCACTCACAACCGACGTGTGACAAAATGAACCTCAAGAATGTTTAACTACTTCTATAATAAGAAGAATGTTCCTCATTTAAGTGGTTGTATCATGGCCATTCATACACACACATTCAATAAATATTTTGTAAACTAATTCGATTTGAGAAGAATCCTGCTATAACCCCAGGTAAAGCCACAAGCCGGCCAAACCAAGACATTCAGAGATTGCGCTAGCTAGCCTGTTAGCTAAAAGTAAATTGCAAAAACAAGACCACTAGCAACTGACAAGGACAGATGTGTCCCACGTGTCATTATGTCATCTTCAACAACTGCCCAGGGAAGGTAAAGGGGGTGGCAGTGTGTTGAGTCTTCATTCACACCTTCTTGCCTCTGTGCTCCTGATTAATGGAAAGGGGGGAGAAAAAGAGACATAGCCTTGAGCAAAGTTAGACGGCTGACAGACCCACCTCTCCCTCTCTTCTCCTTTACCTCCCTTCTTGCGTTCGGAGATAGGAGAGTGGCTGTTGCGGCGTGCAAGGCCATGTTTTGTTGACCTGCTGCCGTGGAAACCAATGCAACGCCCAGAGCATAGCCCTTCCAGTTTCCTGTCACACCTAACAGGGGGGAACTTGAAGAAAGGTGAAACCAAAAGGAAGGAACCCCTTCTTTTATGTGGTTTGCACTTCTCAAACCAACCCCTGACCTGGCAACACAGCCAAATAGTTACTAGAACAGTGCTTCTATAGAAAAGACAACAGAGTTCCTCTGAATCAGTGAATCATTTGTGCGTCATATTGCCTTCCTTTTATTAGTTTTATTGATTTGTTTGCTACCTCCTCCTCTATTATTAGTGGAACTGGTCTTTGCATGTCCCAGTGAAAATAACAGAATTACATGAGACCCCTTGGATGCATAAATGCTGTGTTCTTTCCATTGCATGTGTACTCATACTACCTGTACATTGGACGGCAATAATAGGATTATTACTTTACAAATTGACCTTCAGCAAGTTTCTGCTTAACAAGGATTAATAACCACAAAAAATATTTAATATGGAGGATTTTGTAATGCAGTTTATTTTTGCTGTATTTCTTTTAAATTATAGATTAGGCTAAAACTGATTTAGTTGTTTTTCTACACAATTTAGATTGACTTTCTACACTTTTGATTTGAGAGGGTCCAGACTGATACTCAGGGTAAAGCCTGCGAGATCAGGATGGCATCACGAGGACAAGGTACACTTCATTAAATATCAACATTTTAATCTAATATTTTATGCATTTGAAGTAGCATAGCCAACCTGCCTCCGTGTTTCGAAGCCGTCATGGCAGGTTTGAATAAGAGGATTTAAACCTTGGATTAACAGGGCTTTAAATATGAAAATACAAAATTGATGAATAATTTGGAACAAGAACACAAGCTCACCTTGGTCCAGAAATAGAGGCTCCTCTAATTGATTTCCTATGTGATATGGATGACTTTCATTTGGTAAATGGGACATTTCCATCAATCACATTTTTTTGTTTGTTTAATTTTTTTTAATATATTCTGGAACAACAAGCAACCAAGGTCAATTTCTTAACTGACTAAAACAAATCCCCTATCATAGCCGGAAAGATGCATCACATCATCTGGGCTTCTGCAAGGATGACAACTAATATTGCCCTGAATGCCTCCAACTAGTATTGAATGCTGTTAAATCTACACTAGATAAACCATGTTGTTCCCTTTGTTTACTTTAAAAAAAGGAAAAAGATAGCCATTGCCATTTCATCTAGTATAAAATCCCTGGGACAGGAACTACTACAACTCGCACCTTTTAATTAAAGGTTTCGTTATTCAAAACATAGAAACCACCAAACCAAATACTGTATGTGTCAGGTTCATAGGTAACACCTCAAACATCATATTGGAGAGAGCCGTTATTCTTTCTTCAAGTTTATACATTTGCGTGATTGATTGAGTGATTTTCCCCCCATGAACTACACCCAAACAAATTAATGACTCACTAGCAGCACAGTAGGCATGTGTTATTGCAGGCTCTTGCTGGAGGATTGACCTTGTTTGAACAGAGTTAGGGAATTCAAAGAAGTACTGACAATATGCAAAGCCCAAACACAGCCTGTAATTACCACAGCCGCAGCTAATATGTGGGGTGAAGTTAGTTGAAACAATATTTATAGTCAGGAGACAAGCTCATATTAGCTTAAGTGTATTTTACATGGCTTGAGGCAGCTTTCCCACCCTTAAGTCGACAACACTGCATATCAAATGCAAGAATTACTACCCGTGTGGTAATACCAACAGCTTGACACATGGGCACTAAAAATGCACATGGCACTACATAAAATGACAAGACACCAAATAAAAAAAGACAAACAACAGGCCTTGTTTAAAATCATCCAATCTTTGTATGTTCCTTTGAAATCAGCCAACATTTAAATGTGCTGCCCTTTCCATTTATCACTCATTGGCCAATGGCTAGCTTTTTCATCACCTTTAATACCACACTTTATTTTCTGCTTTAACAGCGATGTGAAGAAGTTACCCAACCAGACCTGTGTCACCGAAGAACACCACCTCTACCAGTTTCTGTTGATAGGGTTGAAAGTCATATTAGCACAACACAATGACACAGGTCGGCTATAGAACAAATTACTTGGCAACCCATATGGTGAGAGTTAGTTTAGACAATGAAGAATACAGTGGAGTGAGCTCCAAGAAGTAGTAATTTATAAATACATTTCATATATGCATATTTGAAATGAGTTTGAATTAGTTAAAATGTCTAAACATCCCCATACCACAAGTTTGAAAGATTTTAGTGCATCACAAGAAGATTAAGAAAAGGTTTACCGTGACAGTATAGTTGTGAGATTTGTGAAAACACATTCACTTTATTAACATTCATAACAAATGTGTAGGCAGAAAACCAGTGAAAAGATGCAATCCTAAATGAGAGGCTGTCATCTAACCATTCCGTACAGGTATGTCAAGGTTAAAGAAATCTTTTAGCAATGAGACCCCTCCCTCCCTAATCATCTATATCCTGAAGGCATTCACGTGAAAACATAAATTCCGCTGATGATAATTCTGTTACGTAAATGTGTGATACAAACCAGCACTAACTATTACTCTGACATAACACTCAGAGACGTGTTAAGACTGGGCACTCCAAACAATCAGAATGGTGAAGAACGAAACCGAACAAAGTTTCTTTCTTCTCCAAAATCTCAGCTGAAGCAGTGAGTGACCTAGATATAATTTCTCTCCTCCCCACAGAGTGATATTAAGAACATAACTGCCTGCAGCAGAGACCACCCCTCCCCCCTGCCCTCAGTAATCTTCTTACCTCCAGGGAGGCAAAGCTCACAATGAGTTTTATGTGATGATATCTGAAAACAAATGAGCTTCATGGCACCGTGAGCCCAGGCGGAGGGGGGAGGGGGTTCTTTATTGTCACTTGCAAGAATAATACGAATTCAAGGGGAGCTAGACCCATGAAACTAGGTGAAGATATGCAGTAGAGCCATATGTTCTAGAGAGGACATTCAAGAAAAGGTGAGACGCCTGACAGCACCAAAAGCATGCATAGTAGATAATGTAAAAATCTATATGTTCTCACAAAGCCAGACATCATGGCGTTAAGTCAGAGCAAACCTCAAGTTTCCTTGGTGATTAAGATAGTTCCATTTGCTACACTGTGCTATCATACAGTAATGCAATAAACCTTCCATCACACAATTATCACTCAGAACAAGACTCTCATAACATGACATAGCATTCATAACCACTTAAATAAATGTCAAATGTAATAAATGATGTAGACATAGTGGAAACACCAATCAGCAAAAGGCTAATCTGGTTCTGCCCACCCAATCCTCCAGCCAGCCAGGCAGCTAGACTCCACAGTCACTCCATCTACGTTCCTTGGATCAAGTCAATACGGGTTTCCTCTTTTCTCACGCTGCTTAGTTCCAAGAACTTGAGGCGACATTGATGGTGCCATTGATGAGGCTGCCTGGTTAGTGACAAAGCTAACGGCTCTATGGGAAAGTTGTGAACTTTACTGCATCGTATGAAACAGCAGTGTCATGGTGAGATCCATGACTATTGTTCCCAGAGCAGGAAGGAAGGAAGCAGGCAACCTCAGAGGGGTGTTGGTACCTCAGCTGGCTCTGGCAACTGGAAAAGGTGCTATCCTAAATCCAGAATGACGGTCATTACAGCGATGCCAATGGATGTGTTTCATAAGAGCTTAAAAGTGAACTTTTGTTAAACTCTAAACTTTGTAGCTTCCTTATCTCACTTAAAATCCACATACAGTTGATCAGTAAAACGTAATGCATCGCTCATAGCCCGAACAGCATTTTCTTACACATTTCATTTCCATGTCCATGGTATACAAAGTAGATGTTTACAGTTTGCAGAATAGAATTCATGTTATCTTTATTTATATATGAAAAGATAAAGTATATTTATGTTGTGGATGACACATTGATATATACACCTTTAAGTTCTACAAACTAGAATCTATTGAAACTATGGACAATCATTTGCAGAGGAATACATATGCGAGTCGCTGGTCCAGTGTTAACCATGAACAAGGGGTTCATTTTCTAGTTCAGTTATAAACGTCAACCTAAAACAAAAAGAACAGTGATTTAAAATATGCATAGGATGACATTTTAAAAAGGTAAAATACTACATTTATATTGCCTTTAATCTTCCCAAGTCCCAGTGAAACCAACAACTGTATGATAATCCAAGGATTTGCTGATAAGAGTCTATGTACTGGATAGTGCATTAGCAGAAAATGTATTAGTACAGAAGCGCAATGCAGTTTATGCATCAGGAAGAGCATTACTACAGTAGCAGAATGCTTTCAGCCTTGCAAAACTACAATTTTAACGATTTATATGTGGTATTGCAGGGAGAGAAAAGTATGAGGAAGAAATTGAGCTGTGCCGAATATTTGGAAGGGGAACTCCTTGAACAATTACACATGTTGAATGTTAAAAGAAAAAACTACAAATGCAGTTTAAGAAAAATGTTCACAAGGAGAAGGCTAATATGATGGATACTGCATCTCAACATGGAGTTAGGGCTTAACAGTGGATGTGAGATACGGGGGCATTTAGGGAGCAAGCGTGTGCTTGCAAAAGCTGATAACTGCAAACTCGGGTGCTGTCCACTTGCTTGCCTGGCCTGCTCATCCACAGCAGAGGGGATTAAGTAGGTGGACACGTCCAACTGCTGTGGCAACAGGCTGCGTCGGCAGGTCTGCTCTGAGCTGCACGTACTCACTGGCGGGGCCAGCCAAAACCCTCCTCGCAAGAAAAACACAGCAGCTGGATCAAGGTGACTAAACAATATATGGAAGAAAAACTACATGCCTCTGATCACTTTCAGCATTTTATTTCTAAGTAAGCCATTTATGTGGATTATTGCGTTCGTCTGAGATGCCTGCTGTTAACAGCCAGCCATACAGGTCGAAATAATAAATTAATTAAATAAATAAAATGTACGATGAAAATGTCACTTTATGCAACAAACACCTACGTTATACATAAACAACAGAGATTATAAAAAGGAAGAGGGGGAAATGATTCAAGCATGGAGACTTGAGTAAACCTCACATCTTTATCATTAACCATAAACAGTGGGTGGAGAGTTAGCCTAGTATAATCAGACTCAAAATTCACTGAATAACGAATAGTCTGTAAATACTCCATAGAAGTTTCCAGTGCATCCATAGAGCTTGGGTTAATTTGGAAATGATTCAGCACTGACAATCAGCATTGACAATAGCCACCCCAATAGGCCTGCCCTTCAATGTGGCTAAGCAAACAGGGTTTCCAGCAAAAACTGATTCAAGAGCAATAGTTGAGTGGATCCAGGCTACATAAGAGCCTACATTAGATTACGACAATATATTTGAATAATTTAGACATACTTGCAATAATTAATGAAAAAATAAATGTTTCTCAAATTTGCTAGCAAGCCACGTCTGTGTATGGGTGTGCACTATAACTGTAGCTGGTTTGGGACGCTGTGAGTGCCAACATTTTTAATTTTCCAAGTGAAGTTACTTTGTCACAGATTCAAGTTGCCAGGAGAACTCTACCAAGGGCAAAAATATTCAGTTAACACTCAGTCCATTCATGTGTGTTTTTCACTGTAATATGAGCAGGGTTGGAATATAAAAAAAGTTATTCACAACACAAGTTTGAATGAAAAAGGACAATAAACAAAACAAATAATGGTTAAGAAGGTGAAAAGAATACTGGATAGAAGATTTCAACTTATTAAATGGGTCCTAAAACCTTTGTTAATTCCAAAATTTTCTCAGCCATTTCAAGGATAAACTACTGTAGATGGCGCATTTGACGATGGCATGGAGAAGAAAAAGAGAAAACGTGAGAAACTGACGGAGAGCACAACAAACAAGAGAAATGTCGGCCTGAAAAAGTTAGTGGGAGCGGGAGGAACATCTATCTAGATAGGCACCATGACAGTTGGCAAGGATCTGGGATCTGATATACACTTATCTAAACAGGGTCTGCCGTCCTGCCTGCTGCAATGTAAACAGTTCACGAAAGCAAAGGCCCAGCTGCAGACAAGTCACTGCCATCACCATTGTGCTCTGCGCATTCTGCGGCTTTGCACTTCTCCAGTACTCCTCATAAAAACATACCAGTCAGAAAAGTCATTTATCTTGAGGCAATCTTTTCCCCCGGCCTATTTTCATCCCCTCTCTTAACCATCAGCAAGAACAGCCATCATAGGGAATAGTTATTATACACAAACCTATGAAATAGCAACAAATAAATACTATTCCAACGTTTTGACACTGCTGGGTGCTCCAAATAAGCCTCAAACAGCCAGGAGAGGTGTCGTGCAATTATGGCAATGGAACGATGCAGTCATTAACGCATCGCTGGTGGTGTCTGTTGCATAGTTACGCACATATGAAAGCTGGGAAAATATTTTCATAGTGTTCAAAGTATACATGAAGTCTAAAGACCTGGGAACTCAAAGGCTATTGAGAATACAAGGCGTTTTGTTTGGTTGGAACAAAGAAGAGAAGTGAAGAGAGGAGAAGACAAAACAAGTAAAGAGAAGAGCTGTTTCATTAAAGAGAGATCAAAAATAGAACAGGGCTTTGTGGAACATTTCAGTATTGCTTAATAAAAGCCAAACAATGAAGTGAATTAGAAATCCAAACAAATAAAAAAGACTAAGCGAGGCCATCTTCTGGCTGACCTTATGCTATTAAAGCCTGAACATATATCATGCTACTCTACATAATCCCGGTACAATGTTATAGAACCTCCAAATGCAAACCTCTCCCGCTTTTCTAAACACTTCTAAGTTTACCTTCGGTTTTCCAGCCTTTTCTTACACTAACGTCTGTCCCCTTTGCCTTTCATTTTCTTTCCTTCACTTTACCTCTTTCTCTCTCCTCCTTCCGTAAGTTTCCAAACAAAACTCTTACAATTCTAACCACAAGGGAGGGAATACTATTTGAATTCAACATTTCAATGTTTATGGCAGTGTTTTATTTTGTGTTAATTATTGTTAAAGTAGTACTAGAAGAAGGTAATGATCAAAAATAAAACACATAGATTAAGATTCAAAGTAGAAGACAAACAGTGTCCCCAACTTCTCCCTCATTCACTACTCCCTACAGTATATATTTAAATGTTATAATCTAATATAATCCATGGTCTGCCCTCAAATGCAAATAAACTAGGTCATTTTATTTTTGTTATCTATTGAACTGTGGTTTCCTGTTTGCTTGAGCACAAGATCAATTCAAATGGCACATTTTGCTGTAGTATTGGCTATTGAGTGCAGATACAATTTGTATAAATTGCTGTATATACTGTAGTATTGGCTTTCGTTACATTCACGACACAAGAAACATGACGTTGTTTCAGGGAATAGATGCTTGCACATCATCTTCTGTCCACCTGTCTCAATAGGTCCTCACTCCTATAGGAAGCACACACTAGCAGTGGTGAGGCAATGCACTGTTGTATTAATATCACTATGTAGTGTACAATTAGAAACTATATTTCTGGTTGCACTGAAGTGAACATGTTATTGCAATATAAAGCAAATAGGTTTAAAAAAAAGTTCTAAAACAAAAATAAATTATGATGAAGGTGAAAAGGTATATATAGTATATATAGAACATGAAAAAATAAAAGAAGGAAGGAAAACCTTGTAGACATGTACAAGAATAATTAGATGAGGACGACAAAAAAAGATGACGTAGACTAAGAAGAGAGAAGATGATGGAGAAGAAGACAAAGAAGATCTACTGGACTGGTAAGTGGACCGTCGAGGCTGGTACTCCAGCTGTGAAAACCTCCAACCACATGAGAGGGAGAGAAAGATTCCTTGGAGTCTCCTTTCTCCACTTATTGAATTTTTACAACCTGGGTAGATGCCAGACTCTTGGCTCCACCGGCATGTTTCGTGCCAGCCTTCAGTCCAGGAAAAAGGAGAGAGGGAAATAGATAGGAAGAGAGAGAGAGAGAGTGTATATATGTGTGTGTATAATATAATATAATATAATATAATATATATATATAAAAAATGAGAGAGAGCAAGGTAAATTGTGTGAATCAGCTTCGTCACCTGCATCTCCAAGCATTTATGACTTAAATAAATGCTAAAACAAAAACAAAAAAAGGATACTGGCCTGTGTGTGTACGTGTGTGTGTGTGTGTGTGTGTGTGTGTGTGTGTGTGTGTGTGTAGGTGTGTGTGAGACACACATTTAGCAGATGCATGTATGCGGTTGGTAAATGCAGCCTTTACGTCACGTATGTGACCGAGAGGGTCTGGACTTGCTCTGATGTGTATGGACTACAGTAGGGAGAGGAATGCAAAGAACAAAGGAGTTACAGTTCACCGTTCAACAATGCGGTGAGAATGGTACCTGTGATGTGTTCACTGTACGCGTTCGTCTTTGTTGAAAAGACACTCAATGCCTCTCAAATTGCTAATACCAGCTGCCTGAATCATGGGTTTGTCTGTGTTTGAGACATTGGCGCTCATATTTCCCCCTTCCATTGACAGGGTTTGGCCTTGGCACTTTTTAATTAATACAAAGAAAGTTGTGGCTGCGGTGCTTATTTGACAGTTGCCTTTTTCTTTCTTTCCATTATGCAGGATTATGCTTTCTGACAAGTCCAGATGTAGCCATTTTGTAGGATGCTACTAATGTAAAAAGGTCAAAGGCAAAAAGTCAGGAAATATTGCACAATGCTTGTGCAAAAGTGTGTCCCACATGCATGAAAAATATATCATTGGTAGGATGATGTGAGAAAACAGCAAGAAAAAAAAAACCTACGAAGTGAAGAATGTTCAAAATTGTACAATTACAATATGGGCATTTGCTTAAAATGTACCTGAATAAATAGTTATAATTTAAACGCACAGAGAAATATATTCACATCTGCTAGTTAGTTTAAATCCCATTATCCTCTGAAACATAACCCTGGAAGTCAACACAACTTAACTGGCCACAGCAAGTCCAGAGGGAGAACGCTCTGAGAGAAAAAGAACTAGTTGGCTCCAGGCACACCTAGTACGGTTCCATGTATTTATTTGATTCATCTGCTACAGTATATAGCAGGTGGGGCATTCCCCCTGCTCCCAATGTGACCTCAGCCTGTGCTGGGTGCACCACGCGCTAACAAGTGTTGCTCTCCTTACCGTGCCCCTCACCCGCACATCATACAGGCGCCCCCAGTCGTCTTCGTGGCTGTCCACCATCATCATGCTGTCGTCCTCCTCTAGGAGCCACTTGGCCTGCAGGTCCACCCTCACTTCCTCCCCCAGGGAGTGCATCCCTACGGCGGGGAACAGCCCCTCCGCCGATACAGCCACCTCCACTGAGCCCACCTGGACAGGAAGTGAATATGCGGGGTCACAAACATGTCGCCGTGCCTTCGTTTCGGGGACATTGCTGTGGAACAAAAGAGAGCCCACATTTGACCTACCTCTTTTCCGTTTTTGGTGAAAAACACAGTGGCGAACCCTGCCTCAACATTTTCTAAATGTATGCCACAGCCGATGCGATCACCGCGAGCACATTTTGGTCCAAACTGTTGCCCAACAGGATTGCCATTGTATAACCTAAAGTCGGAGGGGAGGTATTCAGCATCACAACATTGCTAGAGTGCACTGGCTTAAAAAAAAAGAAAATCAAAGCTGGGGCAAGCAGGCTAGCAGTATGCAGGCGACACAGCAGATCTGCTTGTGAATTCATTTATGCAAACAAAGTGAACGCGAGTGTTATGTTTGTCCTTCAATAACTCGTGTTAAGGTGTCCTTGGCCAAGTCACTGTCTGAGGCAGGTCCCTGCTGAAATGTTACATTCTTACCCAGGGCAACATACAACTAGAAATATGTTTAGTGCTCATTTTTACAGTCAACTTGTAGGAACAGTCAAACTGTCAGGAAGTACCCATTGAGATTAAGAATTTATTTTGCAACGGAGACTTGGCCAAAATAGACAGCAGCATAAATAACACAGATACTTTTTAATAAGCAACTAGCATAGTGTTGGAAATCACGAGTCATGAACAGTTAAAATTGAAAAACACCTTAAAAGGACCTGACTCGAATTCTTTCATTTTATATTTTAAAGCATTTAGTGAAATTAACGTCAAGTCCTTTTGCAATGTATTTCATGCCAAGGGTGCAGAGTAAACAAATGCCGTTTATCCTATTTCTGTGCAGATGTCTGCTACAGAGAGCAGACAAAAGTTCTGAGAACTCAAAGAATATTGCCCGGTACTTTTCTGCATGATAAAACCACACACAGTAATGTTGGAGCACACCATGAAGTGCCTTATATACACAAAGGTGTACCAGTGACAAAGCCTACGAGAGACCAGAGATGACCTTCCTACCCAAGAGTATAACTCAGTGGTGAGTCAGAGCTCTAATATTTGCAATGAACCTCAGGGAAGCATGATAAAGTGTGTCAACCATATGCAGACACTTATTGGAGGCATATATATATACACAATTAGATGTTTTCAGACAGACTGACTTTTTATATGGTTTATGAATTTAATAGTTAGCATCCATTAACTTCTTCTGGCGAGCTGTCGTGACCACGTTTAAAAAACACTGTTCTAGACAGAAAATGGGCAGGAAGTAGCCCGGAGGTTAAAGGAGGCGTGTCAAACTGAGAATATACTGAATGCTGTCACATATAAGTCACTTAACCCCAATTATCCTTCCGGCTTATATGCAAGTGTGAAAGACGGAGCAGTTAACCTTGTTTTTGTTACATGGGAATCCAGATGGATTCATCCACAACTGGGAAAGAGAAAATAAGAGAGAATTCAGAATAGTGGAGTCAGCTGTGAGTTTGACTTACTTGCCATTGTCAGCATGGTAGGCTACCGAGTATGGCAGCCAACCAGGCTGGTGGTCTAGCCTGTAGAACTTAGGCACCAGGCCCACAGCAATGGTTCCTCTTACTCCTGTGTCCACTATCGTCACCTTTACACACACACACACACACAACTATTTCACCAGTGTGGCACCAATTATGGCTGATTAAGCCCACTACCATCAGTCAAGAAGGCCCTTAAAAGTTTTTACTCACTTGGGAAAAATGTAAAAAATGACTTGAAAACGTTCATCAGTAAACCAAACAAAGCCTAGCAGAAAACCCAGATTAAAACCAGAGTCATAAATGTTACTGTGAGAAACTTCACAGAGTCACACTTTCAATGGAAAACCGTTGGGGAGGCAGCTTGTAAATCTCTGGGCTTTCCAGGCCCCCATTCTGTCGGGCTGGAGCGGGTCTAATTCTCCACGTGCCCCTCAGTGTGACTCCCTCTGCAGGTATACAACTGTCCAGAAACCCCCCACCCCAGCCAGCCAGTGAGCTAACTATGGAGGCAGGCGCGACCGCGCCAAATGACGTGCACTGCCAAGTGAAATTGGGTGAAAGGTGATGCAGGGAAACAGAGGGAGAGCAGGAGTGTGTGTGTTTGTTGCCTGCTCCGGTGGGTGACCTCTCCACCCCCCCCCCCCCATCTCCCTCACATCTAACATATTTTCCATTGTTCTTCTGCATTATCCCTTCCCCATCTAGAAATGATTGTGTTATTATGATCTTGGCCACTGTATTTGACTACAAAACGTGTGGAGGGTCAGCTATTACAAATACTACATTTTGGGAGCCATGGCTCAAATAGAAGGTAAATTAACACTGCCCTAAAATGCAGCACCCACATGAGGACAGTAAAAACATTAGAAACTAAACGTGTTGGATTAGCCCGAGTGCACCATTTTAGCCGGAGCCCTGTTAAACAACTAAATACTTGGCTGCTCACACCTTCCGCACTTGACACATCTGTCTTCAATAAATCTCTTTAGAATATAAATGTCCAATTACATTAGATTTAACGCAAGATGACTTAAGCATAGGAAAAGAAACTGGAATGTGAATCAATGGGACATCTAGGAATGTTGACTAACAACATTCCCAGATAAATTAAATGAAATGGAATGATGTATGAACAGATGTTCATAGGTAGCAAGAAGATAATAGTAACAAAAGGTGAACACTACTACTGACGCATTTTTTTCACTGTAAGCTGACCTTTATCAGGATGGAACAGTCCAGATTTTTTTGTTGTTACGATGTATATCTGGGAAGTGCGTGAGATGTGCGTCACAGTGAGGGGAACTGCATCGTGCCAAATAACAGTCTCAAAACTCTCATCTAAACTGCCTTGTAAATGTCAAACGCAACTAATTCATCCTGAAGTATCTAGCAGGATGCAAATTGGATTCTGTGGGCGGGCGGATCCTGGAAAATCATACATACACACAACTAGAATGTGTATTCCCAATCTGTGGCCTTTACTCTAGCCAGGGTTTACTGTATATCATCCTAACGCCATCCTCAACTTTGGCTTACCTGTGATTTTGCTGTTCTTATCTTCTGTAACATTCATTTGGTATATTTAAAAACTCAAACTCACTGAAGCCCTTCTCCCCAAGTATTTTGCATATTCAGTGTACAAAAGTGTCTCAACACCTTCTTCCCCTTTATAAACATACAGCTATTTGACAAACCATTTGGACTACCTAACAAGAGTGTGTGAATATACAGTTTAAGTAATGGTAACATTTAGCTAGGAATATTTATTAATCCCTGTTTATTTCCCATTAATTGAGGAAATCGCAAAGCAACAAGAGAATCTTGGAGGATAATGCTTCTCAGCCCTGCCTGGCTTTGCCTGCAGAGCCGTTGCATTGTAAGGAAATAGATAATGGATAGGTCTAATGTTTCTCCTGAAAGCCTAAAATTAACGGAAAGGAAGTTCATCAAGCCTGCCTTACCTGCCACAACTAGATTACATGCCACCATCGGAACATTCACTATGTACAGACTAGTTTTCACCCTGACCTCGTAAATAACATACAAACCTCTGCAAGCTCCTAATTTATGATTAGACTAGCAGGCTTTCCTGTGCTAAATCACCAGCATACTTTTTGAAACGGTGCAGTATTAAGAGAGATGTTGGACAGGTCTGATACATCAGACCTGTCCAGGGATGCATCAGCTTTTCTGAAAAATAAAAAAATAAAAAGGTCCAATACTCTGTCCCTCTGCACGCCTGCTGCTAAAAAAAACACTGTGTTTTAGAGATTAATCTTTGTGCTTGGTCATACCACCTAACCCGCACCCAATCCCTCATTCCAATGCAGCAAGGACATTTTTGAGGCAGCGGTTTTGCTCTCGGTCAATTTTGGACTGCGGGGGGCTCTCATTTTATATGAAGTTGTCAGCAACAGGATTCCAAGGGATAACATTGCTGGAAGGATGGAAAATCAATCTTCGACACAACCAGAGATGATAGTATGTGAGAAGTGAGAACCCTAGCATATCAAGCCTACACCACCAATATTTCAACAGACTCTTTTTGATTAAATTATTCTTCATTTTATTTATTTGTTTGCATAAAAAATAATTAGAATGTATTATTATTATTAAGCAAAGACAGTAGGTATTTCTTTGGGGGGAGATTTGTCAAACACATTGTAATACATTTATTTCAATTACGATAATGTCACAAAACCTACATCAGAATATTGGTTCATTGCAACATTGAAAAATGCCCCACTGTCAAATGCAGCTTACCTCAAAGTAGCAATTTTGCTTTGATAAAGGATGGGGAGCCACATAGCAACCAACTTCGTCAGAGTTCCCTTGGTAACTAAAAAGAAAAAAAAAGGTTTACTTCTAATAGGTCTTACTGCTCTATTCACAATCTCAAACACATTTTAAAGCACTGAAAAGAAAGATACTATAAAGATTGTATTAGACAATATAGATGCATAGCAACCACATCTGAATGAGAGGAAATTAGAAAGAAAATAGCCATTATTACTTATTCAGCCATGCCAGAACCATGAGTTAAAATAAATCCTATTTGAAATGCACATGCATTATTCTTTTTGTGCCATTATGTAAGAATCTGACACATGATGTGAATGATCATCCACCCTTGAGGAAAGCAGCAAAATCAGTATGTGTGTATGCAGAAAGCTCAGGAAGGCATTGGAACTGCTGAATGAAATGCCAGCCTCTCTAGGAAAGGACATAATCACTATGTAACCATAATGCATAAGATACGCCTCTGAGGATTCAAACAAAACCTTAATTACAGAGGAGACATTTTTCCAATAAGGGTAGCATTAGCCTAGAGTACTTCTGCAAATTATTTGCATTTAATCTTTTTCTAACCTGGAAACACACGCCTCCACTAAACACATTTGAGATTTTACTTGTTTTAAATCAGTGGGTTTTAAGAAAAGCCAGAGACCTGTTTTGGTTCCTTTTACTATGAGGAGAAAGCACACATTGTGCCTCGCTATAGTCATCTGTCTCCCATTCTCTACCTCTATGATGTCTGTGTTCCTCAATACCATGCAGACTGCCTCCGCCACCCATCCCCCAAAATAATGTCAGCCATGTTGGATTGTTCTAGAAAGAAAGATCTGTCAAAAAACCAACTAGTATATCTGTTCACACATGAGACAGTTTTGGTCCAACTGCAGACACCACTGCAAATCCTTCAGGACAATGGCTGAGTAGAACACAATGTGCTCCCCATGTCCTAGATGGCAAAACCTATATATTAGAGTGTAATTAAAAAAGCTTGGCCAAGCTTTAGTGATAAACTGAGCTTGGTAGCTACAAGGGCATGAAATAAGTAGTGATATTATAGGCTATATACAGCACTAATGTGTGTGTGAACCTTTCCATAACCTGCTCTGTAACACCAGACTGTTAAAGACACATACACAAACCTCTTGTGTAAAAAGGTTAGGAATCATCTCACCTGAGTGTTTCCCCATCCTTCAACACCCTCATATATCGCTCCTGTGCAGGGCGCACATCTCCCATCTCCCGTTCCCTAATGCGACGCCTCCAGTTCAGGAACCTGTGGTGTAGGTTTATGTCTTCCATCTAAATACGAAGGGGGTGGGGGGATGACAATGGGCAAAAAATAAGCACTATGATAAAAAGCTGGGTTTTTTTCTTCTTTTTTATAGAGTGTGTCTTGTCCTTCAAAGAAATAACAGCTGGCATAAACGTAAACACACACACAAACACGATGCAATCTAATTAATAACAGTTTATTCTAATATCTATATTCATTCATTTGTCTTGGCCCGAATTATGGTTGTTTAGTATTTTGTTGTCTCATTTCAATTGAGACATCAGCTGGAACGCTGCGACACATTTGCATTTTCACAACCATAATGACTTTAATGGCAATAAAGGCAGCCCTCAAAATATAAATTGTGCTGTGATGTGCACAATGGCCTTGTCAGTGTTTACATCAACGTTCACGCATGTCAGTGAGGAGGTAATCAACTGGTTACCAGCTAACGAAAAAGCTAGGTTGCTAACTATAGCAAGCACGGCGACAGAAATGTTAGACAGCTTTTAGCTGTACGACATCCCAACCTGTAAAGTAACTTTGAAATGAGAGTGGTATTATAATCAAGCAATATTATGCTTGGCTGTATGAACGCATTACACGCAAATACATCCTCAGTACTACAGTACTGTAGCAGCTAACACCTTGGTTGCTACGGTTGGCTTGAGTACAGAATTCTGAGTCACTGGGCTAGCAAGAGCGACACAGGATGCTACTACAGTAAAGATGGACAGTGTCAAATGTGCAATATTGTAGCTCTCATTTTGGACAAATCAAACGCTTACCTGTGATCTTGGCGGTCAAAAATGCATTAATTCAATTGGAATCATCAGCTATACATTGATTCAACCATTGATAACAATACAGAGGAAACTTAGAAAAGTAGTTCGGCGCTTCCTACTGACATCATATGCCGACGACTTTAGCATGCCAATCAAAGGCAGCCTTGGGAAAGGATGACTATCGCTTGGCCAATACCGTTGTTTGCGTGCACAAGCATATGCCAGCACGCATTCCCGTGTGTGCGCGCGTGTGCGTTCCAGAGCATTTATCCAAAATTTAAAATGTTCTCAATCTACAGCTCATGTCATATGGGCGGCGGGCCACAGTAAGAACCATTGTTGCTGGTAGTCCTGTTACAGACAGATCATATTGTTTTCCCATCAGCTGACTTCATCTTTATTATTACATTCCAAATATTACTATCCAAAATCAGATACAGATGAGAGTGAGCTCAAGACAAGTGTAAAACACACCTCCCAAATGAGCCAACAGAACCTCTTGCCATAGGACTTGTGTAGTGTAGATATTGCTGGGTTTATAAAGCAGGTCAGGACAGCATATATCCTGGAAGTGTTGAGATTTAAATGGGAAATGAAGGTGAAGAGCTAGAGGTGAGGGAAGCAATGGTGTACATTGTAGGTGGAAAAATGAATAATTCAGGAGAGTGTGGACAAAGAGAGAGCTCCCGTTGGTCCGGCGTGTCTTTTGGAACATTCTCCCAACAACAGGACGTGTGTGAAAATGGACTACCGAAGCTGCTGTTGCTAGAACGCTGATGGGAACACAAGGCGGCAGGTGATTTCTAATGTTCTTGCCAAGATTAATCACTCCTAATAAGAACACCAGGCTTCTGTCGACTAGGCAGATTTCCACCTCGTGTGGCCTGGGGGGATAGAACGTTATGGGCCAATGGCTAAGATTGTGTATTCTGTAAACATGCCTGTGCTGTAATTGCAGGTGACCTAGTGCCACACAACCACATACACACTTATATAAACACACTCAGCACTAGTGGTAAGCATGTATTCACATGCATATGAACATGCATATGTGAATACAGCTGTAACACAATCATGTGTCTTTTGTGCTTTCTACCAACCAGACTGAAATTTCTTCAAAGCTGCTCAAATATTTTAGTCTTGCTCTGAATAGCAATCTAAGAAATGCCATTACTAATTTACATATACCTTTCGCCTATGCCTGCTGCATTACACTTTTATAAAGTTAAATTAGTTTGGTTATGTGCCTTATCAAAGTCAGACATTTCAATTGAGTGTGAATGCAAAAAATAGTAGGGGGTTCTGCCATGGATTGTATTCATGAAGTTTGCCCTTGTAGAAATGTTTTCCTTCTTAAATGGACAGATCGATTGCATTTATTTTCCTTTTTGGCTCATACTGTCTGATGTATATTCCAGTTAAAGCAAGTCTTTCTAATTATCCAGCTAATGCCTCTTCCAGTACAAGCAGCTGGTCAGCAATTACCTTGACTACCATCATCATTCAAAGTAGCTATAATCGGAGCTACAGAATACTACATTCTCTATTTAGGTAATACACAGATAGCTGCTAAAATGTCATTGACAAAATGCCAACTTTTTTGCGAAATTGCCAATGTTTGCTTACTGTTCCACATCACCTTGGGCTATACATGTACATACTTTTAATTTACAACTCTTGAAAAAATTATGCTTTGGTTTTACTTGGCAATATCAATGGGTTTGGAAAGGGCTTGTGCATTTTATTTGATTTAAAAACGTCAGTGTACATAAACATATAATAATGCTATATATAATATACTATTATGTGATATGCATATATATGTTTATCTCACTGTTTGATGATGTTTAGTTTGTTTTGTTGATACTGCTATTGCGTAGTTTAGTTATGTATGGTTTTGGATATGCTTAATGAATTAGTATAACAGTACATTAAGCTGGCAGTATTGATGTCAGTAAACATATTTGACTGAATACCTTTGGAGAGGACATGCTGTTCACTTCTAGCAAAGGCATTGCATCCAGTATGGTTGGAGGCAATTCAATACACATTGGTTATCGTTACCATGGCAAATATTCCAGAAAGGTCTCACAAATGGGCATTATAGGGAGACCTTGTAAATAGCAGCACATGCGTGTGTGCTGGACATTACTGTGTGAAGGAGTGAACATATGTGGCTCTATATGACAGGAAGGGGTGGGGTGATTTTTATAATTTCTACAAGGAACATAATCCATCCCCCCCCACTTGCTTTCTCCCTCCTTGCCACCTCCCTCTCCTCCTCCTCCTCCTCCTCCACCTCCTCCCCCCTTCTCTCTCTCTCTTAGTCCCAACCCCTGAAGGTGTCATAACAGTGCTTGCTCTCTCTCTCTCTCTCTCTCTCTCTCTCTCTCTCTCTCTCTCTCTCTCTCTCTCTCTCTCTCTCTCTCTC
>JAODUG010032120.1:0-18747 GCA_027564795.1 Aphredoderus sayanus
GTTTTTCAATTGGCATTGCTGTGTGTATTTATTTATTTATTAATTAATTATTTATTTATGTATTTATGTTGTTTTTTGTGCCTTTTAACCCTCTTGTTGTCCTCTGGTTTCAAACACACACCTTGTTGTTCCAGCAGTGCACATCATATGTCTGTGTAAGCTGTAGAATTAGGTTTAGTGCCTTATATCTGCGATAAAGAGCTAGTGATTTGGGTCATTTTGACCCAGAGGACATTACGAGGGTTAAGGCATTAAATAAATCTGTATTTCATACAGAAGGCAATGTATACTTGACTGTCAAAGTCAATGTACATAACTTTATTTTTACATGCTTGAAATGCTGTGTGTTTACATGGCAAGCTCTCTGACAGTGTGACCTTTCAGTCATTATTTTTAATAGAAAGGATGCACCACTGTGAGGTCTGGGAGCCTGACATGATTTCCTGCATATTACACATATTATACAGTATATCAATCTTAGATGTATATCAATCTTTGGCAAAGTGCAACATTTCAAATTGATTTGGAATACGTTTATATGTACAGTGCTGCAGAAATGATAGAAATAACCTGCTGGATGGAAAAACTAACAACGTACAATGCTGTAGATTTCTTTTCTGTTTCAGTTTAAAAATATCAACCACTCTAATATGCAATATGGAATGTCTACATTATAATATTTGAATTATATACAATTGTGTAGATTTATGAAGAGACTGTACATTACCATATAACCAGTGTAGTGCATCACTGGCTTTATCCAAACACATTTAACAGGATTAAGATCCCGGCTGTTATGGAATATATACTTTATATCGATTAGGATCCTGTATTGTCATTTTCACTACATTGTTTGTGGTAATGGAGTGAGGAAGCTACAAGACACAGACAAGCAATCGAAATCTGACATTACTTTCACTGACGGCTTTGGACCAAATAGCTCGGTGAGATTGTTTCAGTGCTGTGAGATTGATTACCTCCATTTTGAGGTGTATTGACTAGAGGAAACTATATTAAGGGATTGGAAATAACATGTTCACACTTCTTTTGGTCAGTAGGAACATTGTCCAGTTGGAGTGATGTCCCCTTGCTCCATGAAATTAATCTACACTTTTTAATCTACTGCTGCAGTTCTTTCTGTTTTTATTTGTTGATATTGCTGTGGAGCATGGAGGACTTATAAAAGACCCCACACCTGCCCTGCTCCTTAATACCTGGTCCTTAATGTTGTAATCATTGGAAATTGTTTTGGATAAACATGTCTGCTAAATGACCTTGTAAAGTTGATAGTTATAGCCCTTCTAAGGTAGGTGACCCTTTCAAAAGCTGCAATCTGGTTGTCTGTCAGTCCAACCAGTGCCACCTGTGGTGGGGGAAATAGATCACTTCCATACCCTGTCTCATGTTGTGTCAATGAGAGCATGTATACTAGATTTACTTCCACTTAATGGACCAAGCACTGTTGTTTGAAACACCGTAGCGGTGTGCTTCTTGATGTACTTTCCCAGGCAATGTCGTAACCAGATAGCAGATTTCAACATGGAAATGCATTCATTACTGGCTTATTATTATTATTATTATTACTACTTGTTGTGGTGTACAGTAATAGCTTCAATTTGACTTTGCCGCAAGAAGCAGTCTGGAGAGGCATGCAATCCTTTCAATTCTGCTTTGTATATCTAATGTGTGACCAATTAGTGGCGTTAGATATACTGTATATTAGTACTATACGTACTCTATGGCCGCGGTTTACTTGTGACAATAGTAAAAGCGGCACAAAAACAATGTAGGTTCCTACAGAGAGTCATATGGTTTGAGAGATGATGATACCATGGAGGCTATTCCATTTTAGAGTTTGCACCAAATAATTAACAAATCATCATTCATTGAAGTCATTCTCCATTTGTCACTATTGTAAGTTTGACGATAGTATAAGTAAGTATAAGTATGAATAATGGACCATTGCAATATTCCACATCCAAAAACCTTTCATTTATTTCTATTAATTCACTGATGTAGCAGTGAGCCATGAGCTAGCATCTCAAGAATCTTGTGCACACGCCATGTCTCTGCTGTAGGATAATAAGGGTGTACAGCAGGAGACAAAATCAATCCTTATTTCTCATATTAGTCTGCTGTTCTTCCCTGTGGAATGACCTTCAATAGATCCAATCCAATTTGAGTGTCAAACCTTTTCATTTTCATTCTGATTGACATTACAATGAGACACTCTGGGAGGGAAAAAGATTTTAGAAATGCGCGTGTGTTTGTACCCTGTGTCAATACAGAAGCTAGGAGTGGCTTTGAATCAGTCTCCCCTCTTTCTCTCTCTCTCTCTCTCTCTTTCTCTAGTATTTTCCTAGCATGGTTACTCTTTTTCCATCTCCTTTCCCCTTCCCTCTCTCCCTCTTTTAGCATTGGGTCCAGATTTCCAACGTCGATAATCTGAAATGAAGAATATTAGCTTTAGCAATTCTAATCAAAACCAAACTGTGACTGGAAATATTCACAGGCCATTAAGCCGATATCGGATTCCTCCCATGCAACGACACATGCACAATAATGGGGCAAGGAAGCGGTGGAGCAGATGAAGGGATATGATTGAGCGTAGGAGAAGAGAAACAGAGTGGCATCACAACCTTGTCTTTGGATCTGTTACCTTGTCTTTGGATCTGCTACCTTGTCTTTGGATCTGTTACCTTGTCTTTGGATCTGTTACCTTGTCTTTGGATCTGTGGTTAAATGGGAAGACATTGCTTTTTCTCCCACAGACATGGCCTTCAGGAAGCATTCCCAATGGTCTTCTTGGACGCTTGAACGCTTTTCAAATCTTAATGCTCGTCTGATAATAGACATTCAGACATTCAAGTGGCAAGCAGTGTGTATATGGAATTTAGTTCTGGGAGTATTGTAATAAGGTTTTACTAACTCCTTTCTCAATACCAACTTCAACTTCAGCTTTGTTGCTTTCCAACAACTTCAGCTTTGTTGCTTTCCAAAGGTCCTCTCTCTCTCTCTCTCTCTCTCTCTCTCTCTCTCTCTCTCTCTCTCTCTCTCTCTCTCTCCCACATACGCACACAGTCTCCACTCAAACTGTTGCAGATGATATGTCAGCGTCTTATTTTTTATACAATGAATAAAAACATGCTGGACGTGGACAGGGTTGTCCATGGCAAGGGCAAAGAATATATAAAACACACTGTGCACACTGTGCCAACAGAATGTATAATAACCCATTGAAAAACATGATAACACCCATGAGACTGAAAAGAAAATTACAGATTTATTTTAGACGCTTTGGTACTATTCACATTATGTGGTAATATTTCACCACTCTTAACACACACACACAAACACAACAGATCATCAAAAAAATTTTTTTGCGCAACTCAACTACTTCTGATATTGACTGAGTCAAAACTAATATCTAGAAAGACACACTTCACATTGAAATACACATTGTTTATACAGTACAAAGTACATACTGTAATTATCTTTTACGTTCTCTGTTAAAATTACATTAAAATAATTTAGTGAATATACTGTGTATTTTACATTGTTTTGCTTACTATGTTCGGATTGAAAAGTACAGAATCACCACTTAAGGCCATATATTATAATGCAACATCAGTGGAATTCAGGCTTCAGCGATGGTGTGACTCTTACCATGGTGCCTCCCTGTGCCAATGATCAAAGCCTTTGTAAGTTTGAGCTTCCATTTTACCCCCTGGGTCTATCTATTGTAAGACTATGTCCTAAATACAAATACTAATTATTTTCTTTGTGTGAAAAGATTTTGCATCCATACGACAGAGACTGTAGCAGTTGCGTAAAGTACATAAACCTGCTGACCCTTCAGATCCGATGTTCAGGTCACCTAGGCCTAACCACCCCTCCCCTCCCCCCAGTGTATGGAGTGGTGATGTTAATTTTTCTACATTATTATAGCAGAAATACCACGAATATACACAGTCTATGACTATTTATTTTCATTGATTCATGAAACTGATTCATTGAAATGATTCATTGATTCACAAACCTTTGTCAAACTGAATCAAACTGAATATCTGACCAATCCAATCCGGCCTCCTATAAAAGCAAGAGGATTGTATTGGTCAGATATTCTGTCACGCCAATATCAAACCATAGACCAGAGCAACAGCACCCTTCATGTTTTCAGGAGAAGGGGTCATAGGAGGAGCGTATAGCTGCTTCGTTTAAATTAGTAGTTTGGATTGGCTAACAGTCTTTCCTCTGACTGGTAGTGAGAATGCAGAGCTTATTTAGTCTTTCAGTTATACTATATTGTTGTATTACATTGTAATATGTTCTATGTGTTACATTTGGTTAGACAATATATATGATGCAATACAGCAAACATTTGTTTGTGCATCAATTATTGTAGAAGATGTCTTAATTAATCACACATGATTATGGGATTACAGTTAATTGTAATTTTACAATAAACATTTTACTTATTGTGAAAACACTAACATATTACTTTTATTTAGCACTTTCATTTCATTTTGAAACTCCTGTCTTATATTGATTGGGCTTGGACTAACTGATTGTTACAATTACTAAACAGAATTTTACTTACATACTGTAGGCTACTCTACATATTGAATCTCATCACATCTTTAGCTCAGTTGGGATTCGTAAACAGAAGCAGACATTTAATTTTGATTTTTAACTCTGGATGTGTTGACAAAAGAGTTCATTCTCTACAAATACTAAATAAGGTACCTTGCTTAAGGGTTCGGGAGTTACCATTTGAAGTCCACTAGTTGTAAGTCCTGATCAAACTGTAGCTCATGTATTAACATAAATAAAGTGGCATCTATGCTGGCATCTATGCTATTGTGGCCATTAATGTGACAGAGATTTATTATCAACATGCCCATATAAGTAACTTTTAATGATTTCCCTGAATAGTTCAGTGCCTGTAAAAAAATTGTATCTGACATTTTGAGGGGCAGGCTCTTAAAATTTGGTCCCTCTTTGGCCATATATCCAGGTGTCAAGATACATTCATATACTGTATAATGTAATACATTAGTCAATATAACAGACTGTCTATGATAATTTAATCACATACAGTATACTACAGTAAAAAATGTTTTGGAAAAATACATTTACATTTATAGAATTTAGCAAATATTTTAACTGACATCCCACAGACACAGAAAATAAATGGATAAATGTCATCCTGAATCAATTAAATTAGATTATAGAGAGAATATATTACATTTTAGGTTGTAGACTACTTGTTTCAGAAAGAATACATACATTTTCTGCCAGATCTGCTTATGCAAAAACAAGTCCCCAAAAGAAAAGCTTGTCAAAATAATTCAGTTGTGGTTGTAGACAGTCAGGCTGCGGCCATTGCACTTTATTAAGGATACACACAGATGCACTGTTATTGACTGATTTATGTAGTTATTGATTTTCCCACACAGTTGACTGATTTACTTGTTATTCAACCTGGCACTTTCTTTAACTTAAAAGCATGTCAAAAGTCATACATTTTGCTGTGTTGTCTATTTACCCGAAGATATATTCAGGATTTGAACTGGGCCTTAGCTTAAACATTAATTATATTATTGTTGTATTCTGGCCCACCTTTTAAGTAGATAGTATACAATACAAGGTTGTGGAGCATATTGCATTGTATGTTTTTGGTTTCAGAAGCTGAGCAGAGATGGGCATGTAGAAAATACATGGCAGAATGCCGCAGATGAGACAGTAGGTGACATATTTGTCACTGAGAGCCTGCAATTCACCAGAGGGAGCTGGGAAAAACAGTAAGTGGCAGCCGATGTGCTTTAGCATGCATGCAGCGACTGTAATCAGACATGTTTAGGCAAGCGGAGTGGGGGAGCTGGGAAGATGCAGCCTAAATTGACAGAAAACAAATTTGCCACAGCAGTTTACTGTCATTTCTCAACAACAGTCAACACATTTTACAATGCCTGTTAACTTCCATGGTTAAACCTTTCAGTGTGAAGGAAGCAGCAGCTCTCGTTCTGCTATTGTGGAGAAGGAAAACTCAAATGAGCAATGTTGATTCAGACTAGTCATTGGTAGCTAGAAATCAGTATGGGAGTACTCTTTTAGCCAATGGTGGGTGGGTGGGAGGGTTACACTGCAGCTTTTGTGTTTGTTTTATACTCTGGTGCCACAGAAATTATACAGTATGTTACTGTATATGCTTACCATGTCTCATGTGGATAATAGGAACCTATTGGAAATAACAGGTGTGTGTGTGAAAGTAAATATGAACACACTGAAAGCTATCCAGAACCATTGGTGTCTTCTGAGCAGCTTCAATTGAGTACTATATCTTAAGTTTGCCTTGCTTAGGGGTAGCCTACTCAAACAAATGGATGCTACCTACTCGATGGATGTTCAAAGCTCTGTCCAAACTGCATACACTACTGTACAGTATATACAGTATATCACTGTGCAAATACTATGTAGTTTGAATTCTGTTGCTGGAATATTCTTTCAAAATGATCAGACTGAACAGAACAAACAGATCAAATCCATCATTACATTCATCCATCCTCCTTCAGATGTATGCAATCAATTCAACAACAAGTAAACAGGGTCGAGCTCCACTGAGCTCTAAAAGCACTCAACATTGCATGTACAACGCATAACACAAATGTATAAAATTCCAACAAAATAGAGCTGTTCTTTAATCATTAGGATGTCAAACTATTACTAGTTGTCAAATAATAGCATTGTGTAGTGGAGTGATACAGACAGAGAAAACATATTTCTGTTGTTTTTGTTTTATTTAATTTAAATTCTAGAACAGTCTTTGCATTCTCTGGAAGGGTCACCCAGCTAGCAGTCACCTAGAGCACTGTCCTCTACAAGGACAGTGTGACAGAGTGTCTGCACTGTGGTTTTACCCTGGAGTTCTAGTTGGGATAATGTCACCTTCCAAACCATGAGTGTATCCCACTGTTTCTGTAGGCTACGAACAGAAATTCCTACATGGAATGCCAAATGGCAAATGGAATATGCTGACAATATTATGTTGATGCTAACTCAAAATTGGATTTTGAATTTGAAGTCTTTATTCCTAGTTATGGTGAGACAAGATGGCAAATTCCACTAGTATTTTTATGGCATTTGAAATGCGGATAATCTCACATTGAAAAGTACCAATAACAGTGAATGCAGATGTGAACAATTTTGAATTGGAAGTCAATATTCCAAACTATGGTAAGACAAGATAACATATTTCACTAATATTTATATGGCATTTGAAATATTGATAATCTGACATCAAAATGTACCAACAGTGAGTGCAGCTGTGAAGAAAGTAAACATTTTTAATGACTTTTCCCATTGTTTGATCATTTTTTTATGATGATTGTTGGTATATTTATTGTTTGGATGTTTGCATATAAAGTCTCATATTATTCATTTTGTTCCCCCAGCTAGGCTCTTCAACGCCTTCATAGAAGGGGTTACACAAGCTGACACAAGAATAAGTTATTAATAAGTTATGAAACACTTTTTATTATAATTTTATTATAATTTCACACACAAACATCACACACTATACAGGCTACATGTATTTGAAGTAAGCTTCACCTATGATTTCTCAGTTTTTCCTGCCTGAGGAAATGTTTTGTTAGCAAAACAAAACAAAATACAGCTGCACACAATGTAGCTGTATGCTCATCCTACAAGCCTTCTCTTCTCTGAACTATTCATATTGGCAAAGTGACAACATATGATCAATCAAATTAATGGTATTATAGCCTATACTTACAGTACTACTAAAATACAGTTAAAATATAAAAAAATGTGATGACTCAATATTGGGTGAATCCATAATATATATATATATATACAGTTTTGCAATTTATGTTTTATTTTGAGCTCGCCTAAAGTTTGTTCCTTTTTTTAAATTAATTCAGGATTTGGGAATTTTCTGGCAGCATGTTTTATTCATGCGGTACAAGTGAACACTGTTATGCTGTTGTACTGCGGTACGCCACACTCCATTAGCTCCAGCAGCGCGAGGCTCACAGGCTGGGGCTTCTCATGTGAGTGGACCCCAAACAATCCCTTCCTCCCCTGCAGAGAGCCTGTGGCCTTACAGCGCTGACACCCTCTCACGGCACAGACATCCAAGCTTACACTGCGTGTCAGGAAGCACACAATGCACACGCAACACGCATGCAGTGTATACAGCTGTAGCATCAAGTGAGCACACTTACATTTCACCATGGCCCCCGGCCACACACACACTCACACACACGAACTAAGCATTTATACATTTGACCAAACATCAAACACACACACTTAACCATCATTTATAGACACTGTATTTATATCTACTGTAACTCTCTCACAATCACACACACACACACACATTTTAATGTGTATAGGTGGACACACATAAACCTATCTCACACATGTCAAGTAAGCATTCATAAATTTGACCAACCCTCAAACACAAACACACAAAAACCTAGTAAGTGTTTAGGCATACTGTATTTACTGCTCTCAGACATGCACACACACACACACACACACACACAGGATGCTCAGTATAACCTCAAGCTGAACTGTGTTGACAGTTGATGTGGGACTGTGCACGGGCGCGTGTGTGTGTGTGTGTGCGCCTCGCCCCTCACCGTGGCAACACACCAGTGCCTGCAGTTGTAATGTATATTTGATGCTCCGTCGACCCTCCTTGTATGTGCCGGGCTTCCTGCGCTCACTCTGAGCCAGCATCAAACATCCCCTGCAACACAAACCGCATTTCCATATCAAGGGACCCTTCCCAGCCAAAACTATAGTTGGAGCACTAGTCCCTCTCTCCCTTCCCTCCTTTATCACTCCCTTCCCCGCGCTTCCTGTTTCAGACGCCATTTTACCTCCTTTCCCTCCTTCCTATTGTCTTAACCAGCTTGTCTTTGTCTGGCCTGTTGTTATTCCCGGCCTCGCCATTCATCTCCCCATTCTCCCTGCTCCGGGATGCCGTAAGCAGCTGTGAGGCTGTCGAGACAAAAGCGCCCCAAACCGTTCTCTGTGGAGGGATTAGAACAGGAGCTTGGGCTGCTGGAGACCGCATGGTTATGGGACGGTAGAACTGCAGAGAGAAAACAGGGTGTACCATTATAGCCGGGGTCCTGAAACTGTTTGGATATGCCCTGCTTAGAGATGCTTTTGTGGACACCAACGCATGTGGTAGATTAGAGTTTTGGACTGTTTATGGTCCATTTGATTTGCCATTCATTCCCAGTGTTGCCGTTATATAAAGTAAAATAACTGTCACATGTATTTCATGAGTAAGCTGAGCTCTAAATTAAGTTATGGGTCTGAACTGTAATGAGACTATATTGAACAAACACTTGCTTGTGTTAATATTGACAACATCCCCATTCTTTGAAGGTTCTGCATTTTATGGAACAGTCTCTACACGTCATAGCCATTAAAAATCACCCCAGGTCCTGGCTGCAACTATACTTCTCGCCCACCCGTGCATCATCAAATGTTAAAGTTAATGTTAATGGGGGCCCCCTCTCAGCCTATACTTTCTAGAAATGGAGCTGGGGTGATAAAAGTAAAGTTGGTCATTCTTGAGGACCCTCTGAAGTCAAATTAAAACAAAAACACCTCTAACTTCAATGCCAATAAAACAATAATTCAGAACACACAGAAAGGTGAGCTAGCGGACTGCAAGGGGATTTTTCATGAATTTGACGTGTATTATCGTACAGTTCAACCGCTTACTCTACCTATAATCTAATGATATTCAGAAAGTCTAACAAAACAATACGGGTTCATAACAATTTTAGATTGACTGCAGCAGGACCGGTAGACTATTTCAGGCATGATTCAAGATGCCGGTTGGTCTCAACATCTCACAGTTCAGCTCTAATCTGTTTTCCCCTCTGCTCTGGCACTGATATCAGGTGGTGGATGTTGTCTAGATTGAAGGTGTGTGTGTGTGTGTGTGTGTGTATATATCTCTGTATCACAGCCCTCAGGCTTGTTTACTAAGACTCCCTTCTTTCTGTTCGTTCTCTCCTCTCCTCACATGCTTCCTTGCTTTAGTTCCTTCTGTCCTACTTATAGTCTGAAGGCTCTCTGCCACCCCTGCGTCTCTCCCTCCTAGGACTGCTAAGCCTGTTAACATGGCTGCACTTCAAACCTCTCTCTCTCTCTCTCTCTCTCTCTCCCTGTCTCTCTCTCTGGCTGTCACTCCTACCCCTCGTTCCATCTTTGCTCCTTCCTTTATCATCCTTTTAGACATTTCTCTAATAGTAACACCTTGTTAGCACCTTGTTATAGAAACGGGCTAACAAGATGCTATGTCCACAGACAAACCAGTCTGTCTGTCTGTCTCTCTCTCTCATTTGTAATAATCAGAATATTACACGGTCGCACAGAGTGGCACAAAGCACCAAAAAGACATCACTTCAAAATGCACAGCATTTAACCAACCTTGCATTTAACTCTGTTTGTCTTTGTCTTCCCTGAGGTTTGAGCCACTTATGTGACAAGCGCCTGGTTGCAGAAACTGAAACTAATTATATCCGCCATAGATATTTATTCTGACTGTATTGTGGGGATCAAGTGGCTAAACAAACCAAAGTAGGATTAGTTAGTTAGCTAGTTAGTTAGGTAGTTCATCTTTTGGATGTGTGTGAAGACAGCCATGAACAGTGTTGCCTTGGATTCCTTGAGGGGAGGTAGGTTGGTGAAATATTTAACAGAAGAATTACTCCCTTAAGTGTCTGTCACAGAAACTAAACCACTACCCTGTGTCAACTCTGTGCTGTAAGCTGTCTGTTTGTCTTTGGCTCAATTTCAGATATACACAGAAAAACATTTAAACACACACATCCATGTAGCTCAAGTTACACTGCTATAACTAAGTACCTGGAGTTAAATTATATATATATATATAACAACACAGTCACACACACACACACATTTCAGTTAACAGCAATATGTTTATTTGTGCTAACATTGTCCTTGTTTCATTGTTGCTAGAGCCACAGGTGTTATATTAGGAGCATAGTGGGGTACAGTACTGTATATAGCCTACTGTACTGTAGCAGGAGTAAATAATTGTACAGGTATTTTATTATATTTATGTTGTGTTTTGTTTTGATGTTTCTGTTCTGAGGGAAGCAGTTAGCTTTCTAAGTCACTTTTGCTCGGACAGGATTTGCTATAGAAAGAATGTTGACTTGACAAAAGACTGCTTGATAAGTAACCTTGAAAAGTGAAATCCCATATATCCACCATTAGTGGATGATGCTTTGAAATATTGTCTCTTAGCCTTCAGTGGGTCCTTCTGACCTTGAACAAACAACCCGCCACAGTAAAAAACTGCATTTATTTTGCACGTTTCTTCAAAGAAGTGTTTTCCTTCAAAACCTGTATTTAGTTAATAATACATTAATTAGAGTAGAGTATGTGTGTACTGTTCCCAAAGGCTACTTTATTGTAGCATAGAGAACATTATACTTTATAGCACATTTCATAAACTTCACATTAAAGGACTATAAAAAATATCACACATTAAAATCACCTTAGCACAAACTATTACATGATAAGCCCGAAACACCCATAACAAAATGTATAGAATAAACATGACAGTGTATTATAATGGGTTGCAAAACATGTGCAATGAATGAATGTGAGTCATCAATTAAGTCCAGTTAAATCCAATATGTCTCTGGGGTGTCATACTGTAATCACACCTGCCTGGACTGAACTTTGTCACATGTATGCCTGTATCTTTAACCCTCATGGTGTCCTCTGGGTCAAAATGACCCAACGCAGTATCTCTTTGTGGCAGATAGAAGCGCCAATTATAAGTCTACAGCTTACAGCAACTGGAGGGTTAAAAGTCACAAAAAACAAACAAATAAATACATAAAGAAATAAAGAAATACCCACAGCACTGACACTAAAGAGAAGGACACAGTCAGGTGACTCTATGCTGGCATAAGACGGTAGTGCGTTTGGGTTTCAAACCTTGTTGTGCCAGCAGTGCACATGTCTGTGAGTTGTAGAATTAGAAATGAATGGCGCCATCTGCTGGCACAGCAAGGTAGTGTGTTGGGTCAGTTTGACCCGGAGGACAGCAGTAGGGTCTGCACCTCTGTTCGTTGTGTCACAGTTCCCACCCCTTGTTTCATTGGTTCCACCTGTTTCATGCATTCTATTCCCAGCCCTGCCTGCTTGTTAATTGTCTCCCAAGTGTTTGCCATGTAATCAGTCCTCGTGTGCATAGTCTGTGTGTTCCCCTGTGTTAGTGGCTAGTTCTTCTAAGTGTGTTATCTTGTCTATTTCAAAGCCGTCTCTTTGTCTGTTTATCTTGCCTGCCTGTTCATCTTTTGTGTTTTTGTCTGTTCCTGGATAATGTCTCTGCCCTTTAGATTTACTGTACCACTGTTTGTGTATTGCCTGACATCAAACTTTTGTTTTGTTTCTGTAACTTTGCCCTGGACTGCCTGGCTGTCCCTGTTCGCCCTTTGCCTATCAACTTAAACTTGTTTTTTTTACATTTGAATATTTCTGCCTCCTGAGTGCCTGCGTTTGGGTACTACCCTAAATCCTGTCATGGGGTAACCTGACACACCAAGTGTTTGTTACATGCACAGAATGTAGTTCTATGCACACAACCATCTGGGGAGCCGTCCATTGAAACTGTTATGAAAGGGCTTGGCAGGTGATTGGATGAACCATCTGTCTATCTGTACAAGATTGGTTAGATATACTGGGCAGAATTGAAAGGACTGCTTGCCTGTCTAGACTGACTCTCGCGGCGAAGTCAAAGTGAAGCTACTAGCCTGACGAGACCTTCCTGATCTCGCGAGGCTAGTCATGGGGTGCGCTGAAATTATGGACGGCTGCAGGTCGATGGTTACACCTCTGAGGTAGAGCGGGGAAGAGGTGTACTACCCCTGGGTGAAAATCCCGACATAACAGACATACAGTAACACACTGTACATTGTATTGTACAGTATATGTACATTCATGGAATAAATATCTAGACAATTATCTCTCTGCAAACAATTTGGATTATTGCAGCTGTATACAGCTGTACACAGTCTTGACAATACCCTTAGCCAGTGCTTTAATATTGAAGAGTCTATGAACTAATATTGTGTGACTCAAAATATGTGTATGTATTATTTCAATGACATTAATAATGAAACGAATCATGGTCTACCAGGATGTGGTGCACACTTTAAAAAGCAATAAAGCCAAAGACTGCAGCTGTAATATATGGCTGGCATATCTGATAAGATATGAATAGGAGGTCTAATATTTTGTAGCAGCATAATGGTGAGTTTTCATGCAAATTAATGCGGTGGGTTGGTTGGCTGGTTGTTCGTGCCGTCACATCGTCAACAGATGTATTGAATGTGAGCGGGTGTTTGTGTGCATTCATTCAGAACAACACATTTAAAGTTCAAGCATTACTTTGACATTTCCCATAGTCTACTGTACTTGACCTAAACATCATAATTTATTTGCTGTCTCAGCAAAAACATGACTTTCTCAAAGGCACATGTGATCTGTATAGCTGTCTCACATGTGCACGCACGCAAATACAGACCACATGATAATCTTCTAGCCAATGTATTATTAGAGTGATTGTCCCTGATGTACTGTTAGACTACATATGTTTAAAGCCAAACAGTGCCTGATGGATCACCGTATGTTGGTGTCCTTTCCACAGTTGAAAGCTTTGACAGCTTAATTACTGTAATTTAAAGATGTGTTGCAGCTTAATCGCACAATCGCAGTTCGTATTCAGCGACTGAAAAACCATATCACACAAATCAAGCCTCCTGCAAGTCAAGTGTTAAGGCAGGAAATGTTTTGGCGAACAGAACGGAAGAGGGTCTTTTCCAACTGTGCCACCCTTTCCAAGGACACAATAGCCCACAGAGCTTCTGATAGAAGTGGTGTGGCTGTTTTTTGACCAATAATGTATTTGATATGTGCTGATTATTTCCTGCAAATGTTATTGAGGAACACATTCATGGAAGAAAATAATTATATTATTACATAATATAATTTTACATTTGTTTATTTATTTAGAGATTTATTATTCTGTGTTCTGACTGGTAAAAAGTAAATACATTTGATTTACACCTGATTTACAATATTCATGTTTTGTTTGTGCTGTTGTGATTGTAGCTTTAAATATTGTCCAGAGTCCCTTTTAAGTCCCTTTTTGTGCCTTTAATTGAAAATGAATTGGAAAAGAAAATGAATGAAAATGAATGCCATCCCCAAAGACAGACTTATGAATAAAATCATTAACAATTAAGATGTAGGCAAATGTCTGTTAGCTATTGATGCCTTTCTTTTGTGTGTGCGTGTGTGTGTGTGTGTGTGTGTGTGTGTGTGCATGTATGTGTGCATGTGTGTGTGTGTGTGTCGCTGCTAGCAGCCTGACATTTTCAGGGACAAATAATTAATCAGCTTTTGAGAAGAAACAAAACTCTTGGTGGATTGGATGACAAAATGAGCAGTGAAATATACCATTTGATTAAAAAATGTGAATGTGAAACAGAAGTCAGTGTGTCTTTTGGTGTATTTTAAAAATAAATGGCAGGGCTAAATGTATGAGGGACCTAATGTCATTTGTTCCTCCATCCTTTATTCTGTTTGCACCTGAAAATAAAACGCTGTCTCCGCAACCAGGTTATTTTGGGAAGAGGGGATAAAGTTGTGAATAACTGAAAAGGCAGCTGCAAACCATTGCTATACTGTAGGTACTGTACAGTAGCTGTATTTATTCGGCTTCACAGACTTTTCCCCTGGTGGATTTTATAATGAGCCAGGGGAAAATTATTGATGGCAATGTTAAGAACACCCTGTCAGACATTTTAACATAATCACAAAAACCTTTCTGTTTTACCAGAAGTTAATGTCATTAGATTTATAATTATTTTAACATGTATGAAATTATATTTTGGGGCATACTTTGTTTAATAGGTGCCTAATGTGATTGTGGGAAATGAGCTAACAATGTTCGAATAAGTCAATTAAAAAAACACATTTATAATCAAGATCTTAAAGGTTTTAGTATATTAAATGTTGAATTACTTTAGTGCCAGAAGCACACAATACTTGGTTAACCCTCATGATGTCCTCTGGGTCAGAATGACCCAAATCACTAGCTCTTTGTGGTAGATATAAGGCGCTAATCCTAATTCTAGAGCATACACAGACATATGATGTGCACTGCTGACACAACAAGGTGTGTGTTTGAAACCCGAGGACAACAGGAGGGTTAAAAAGCACATTAAACAACATAAATACATAAAGGAATAATTAAGAAATTAATAAATACACACAGCAATACCAAATGAAAAACACACAAATCATACACAATCAGATGGTGCCGCCATGTGGCCAAATGCCAGATTTCTGAGTACATTACGAGGGTTAAGATGGTTAACGGCCAGCATCCTTGAGCAAGAAGCCTAACCCCGCTATACTGTATAAGTAAATTTACATAAACATGTCTGCTCTTTTTTTGTCTTACCATTCATGTATTCTATTTATTTATTTATTTATTTATAACTCCTACAAAAGTGTATGTCTCAATGTGTTACGGCATACTGTATACCAATGATAAATACATCAGCTGTGTCAAACAGGTGCAATAAAACTGATTAACAAGTCAGAGGAGAGGTACAGTACACATGTCCAACCTGAGGCAAAAATCTGCCAAATTAATGCAAAAAAGCTGCCATGGTTTATATAAAAAAAATATTTGTGTTGGTAAAGTTAGTTTAATATCATTTACAATTTACAATTGCAGTTCTCAGTACAGTATAAGGCACATGAATGTTAACATGTGTTACATTTCCTTGTATCATAAGCTAGGTGAGGTGACACAGCAGGGCATAGCAGGCTACAGATACCGTGGTTGGCATGTTAAAGAAGTATCAATGAGATATGAGACAGAAAAAATTTTGCAACCTTGGGTTGCATCTATACAGTGCATGACATGATTCTCAAAATCTGCTGGCAAAAAAACAATGAAAGATCAAGATTAGGACACACTTTAATCTTTGTAAATGCATGTCTGTAAACATAAATAATGTAACAGTAAGCACACATTTGTCCTTGCAGATCTGTTCACATTCGAATCACAATCTATGAATAGAGCCGTTCAGTATGTTTAATGGTTAACTATCTTACTATATTCTACCTATATTACATAATGATGGTTGGGCCACACTTTATAGTAAAGCTTTCCATGCAGATTATCGTACAGTAGAATGGCCAATACAAGATATACAGAACACATTCTCTGTTCCTCTGTCCTACTGCATACCAAAAAAGAATATAAAAGTAAATAAAATAAAGTTTCTTATCTCATTTGAGCATATAGTAGATAGACCTCTGTTTCATAGTACATTCAATATTTCAGATAGTGTGTGAAGCTCTGGTTTCGTAAAGACCTATCTACAGTATCTACAGGCCATTTTAACTTGAATTGTTGGAAATGTTTGAAGGAAGCAGGTTGGAGCGCAGCTTGATACTGAAGTTTGTAAGAGGGACATGGATAAACACGTTTAACAGCACAAAGTATTTGTAAAGCATGGGGCTATAGGAAATGACTGCAACAATCTACTTCACAGCAACCCTGACAGTGGTGGGTGGGGACATCTCCCACTGTCATAAAATGTATTCATACAAAAAGCAGACATTGCCTCTACAGTGTATTATTCACTATAACCACATATGAATTGATTGACATGCATTTACAAATGCATTTCTATAGATATTGTATTGCCTGTGTAGTGAAAAATAATATCGTCTGATTAAACAACGTCTCGTGTTGAAGTTGGCTGAAGTTATGATGCATGAAAAATGAATACAGTATACCAATACACAATCAGTCAAAATAGGTTAATAGCTTGACCGGTGGAAACACCCCTGCCAATGGACATATGAGCAAGAGACTTTACTCCGTCGGCTTAAAAGGTCAGAATGATCAATGCAACTTTACACGCGCCATGTAAACACTCACTGTAAACATTCTAACAGAAAATGCTACTGTATATCCCTTTACTGTTATCACTTCAACAAACCCATCGATGTGACTGTACATTAGACATATGCAACTTCATCTTAATATAGGGGTGAGAGAGAGTAGATACACTGAAGAGAGGGAAACTTAGACCGTACGTAACACAGAAAATAAACTAAGACGGGGTTAGAAAATATTTTCTAGCACGAACTTTCATGTGTAATTACAGCATGATTAATAGCAAAATATGTTCGTGTTTTTGCTGCCTGTGCAATGTTTTTCCTATAATAGTTATTTGTACTGCAGTAGGTTTTTTAAATAATTTACATAAATTAAGTCCAGTTTGTAGAAGGCGGGAATTCATTCCTAAGCAGCGCCGATAAGTAAACACTATACATGACATTATGACTACACGGGAGATTTTGATTTCCAAAATATTATGGCCTTTAATGCACAATGACTCAGGGTTCTAAACAAAATACTGTATTAATGACCGTGATTACAATACAAATCTAGAGAGGTAAAGCAGCAAAGCATGTCTCCCAGTCAGGGAAAAGATTAAAGTATAGCTAGACAGTGCAACAGAGTGTAGAGCAGAATGACGTTTGCCAAAGGCTTTCGTGTTCAATACAGACAAATGGAACACCAAAGGCATTCACATTAGAAACTACAGAATGAATCAATCCATGTTGATTTACAGCACTGGGTTGACGATCTGTTGAACTATAACAAATGCATGCCTGAATCATTTTTCCCATTCAATCATTTATCTTTCACTGTGTCTGAGTCACTATATAGAGTTAGTTTTACATGAGGTAAATGACCCTGCACTCATTTCAGGTTCCATTTCTAAAACATATCCTTTCACCATTATATAATCACCCTGCAACTTGTGGGCTATTCTCTTCGTGTTATGAAAGAAGGAATATCAGACAGCATGAAATGGAAAAAAGCCCTCAAACTGAAATGGAACAAAAAAGTAATCTGAAATCTGGAACAATTATTAACATTTCTCTTGCTCCAGCTTAGTTTTATCTGAAAATATTTCCGTTTTAGATAACTCAGACTTGATGTAAGTGAGCCTGAATTACTTTCACTTCAGTATTATGAAGTAAACTCAAGATAATGTACATTAATGAGCTTAACCAAAACACACAAAACAGACAAAACCTGAACATTTACAGAAATGTTAATCGACGCACAGTCCCTGTTAAAGTAAAACTGTAAAAAGTTTTAAAAAAAACTTGTTGTGACTATTGTGTGGGTGAAGGCGTTTAATGGAGACTTTCATGCTGAAGCGCATGTAAAAATATTTCATTTATCCTCATTCATGTATTTGCATGCATGGTAGAGCATGTGTATTGTTCAATTGTGTGCATGTGATTATCATTCAAACACAATGCGCCTCTCTAAAAGTAGTTCACATCGACCCAGTGATTTCATATTATTATTAATGACAGACACTATTACGCATGTACTGTATAGATAGTTTATCAGCTTCAGCAGTACCTAGCTAGATAACTAATTGACATCTACAATCACTGCTAGTCCTATGTGAGCAGAAAAGGCACCCCAAACGTTCCCAGTATCTCTTTTAAAACACTTGGCTGCCATTGTGACTAATATATCCAGCATGGCACCCAGTCCTCCAGGGCTCCGTTTCCCAGAGACCGTAGGAACAGGAGAGGTGT
>JAODUG010032130.1:0-18744 GCA_027564795.1 Aphredoderus sayanus
TGATGTGCACTGCTGGCACAACAAGGTGTGTGTTTGAAACCTGAGGACAACAGGAGGGTTAAAAGGCACGAAAAACACCAAATAAATAATTAATAAATAACGCACAGAATTGACTCGAAAGACATTTACACAATCAGACGCCACCAGGTGGCCCATTTGAAATGCGAGGAATACCAGAGGGTTGTTAGAAGCATGCATGCACGCACACACACACATACATAGTGTATAGGTACAGTATGTAGATACAGGCATATTTATGCACATACTGTAGTAGACTGTAGCATAACATTTTTTATTAAAATGACCATTGCAAATAGTTTAGTACCAATGGCATGCTTCTATTTATTCATGGTGTATGTATATCTATATATCCCTATATCTATGTCTGAGAGTTCACCTTCCAGTTGTCGGGCTCTGACATCCGGCGGTAGTGCAGCTCGTAGAGCAGCGTGATCCAGCCAAACTGGAGGTCAGAGGGCACCGGGTAAGCCCACGTCAGGAGCACGTTGTAGCCCATCTCATCCCCGCCAGCCTCCTCCAGCTTGTAGGCGAGCTCCACAGGTGCCTCTGTCTGCACTGTATGGAGTACACACACACACATGCATGCATGCACAAAGTCAGGAAGACAGCCTGACATTAACTGATTCATTGACATTATGGAGGACTATACATTCGACAGGACAGGGCGAGATTACTCTTGTACTTGCGGGGGCAACATGCTAGCACACATACATCCATGTATGACATGTACCCTCCAGTTGTCCTCCGGGTCAAACTGACCCAAATCACTACCTCTTTGTGGCAGATAGAAGGCACCAATCCTAATTGGCGCCCTATGATGTGCACTGCTGGCACAAGGTTTGCGTTTGAAACCTGAGGACAACAAAGGTTTAAAGGCACGAAAAAACAAAAACAAATTAAGAAACAAATAAAGAAAGAATGAAATACACACAGCACTGACGCTAAAGAGACCTACACAATCAGATGGGGCCGTCTGTTGAAACCCGAGGACAACAGGAGGGTTCATGTTTACAATGATTTCTTTAATGGTGCCAAATCACAGAAGAAATCTCAAATCCGTCTCATAGTCTAATAGCCAAATTTCAACTTTTAAAAGGCTACTAAAAACATAATTAAGCTAGCAGCCAAAGTAATGATAGCAGTTGTTGAGAGAAATACCTACCACACCTTGTTTTGATGAGGGTGTCAAATAATATTTACATTCCCTTTGCTGCAGTGTGCATTTGTTCTTCTGCCATGACTTTTAAAAAGCGTTTATTTCTTGCAACATAGGGCTGTGCATATTTTAAACAAGGTCTCAACTGGTAAACTGCCTTTTGCGCAATACTATGTCTGCAATCACAAACTCCACGTCCATTTACTGCCGTATGGCATATGTAGGGGAGAACTTCCTGCGCTGTTAAGATAAGCCCAGCAACCCTGGCTTCTGTTCCCACCCGCCTAAAAAGTAAAATGGAGATGGGACAATTATAACTGGTGTGGTGACGTGGACTAACTGGAGCAGAAGCCTCATGGCCACAAATGGGGTCTTTGACTGGATTTGATAATGTGCATGCTTTGACACTTCTATAAAACTGTCATGAGATAAGGACATCCTGCTGCCACTTTGGTTGAGGCAAATTGCTGACCTTTTCTTTTGTTTTTACACCTTATTTAATTCACAATTGTGAACATAATGATACGGCACAAACAAACTATCTGCAGAAAGTATGGTCACTATGGGCTTTTCTGTTTCTGGAAGTGGGGTTCAAATTTAGACTAGTCGAAGGCTTAAGTAACTTTGGGTGGGGGTTAACCCCCATCTGCCCTCACCTATGTCTGAGACATCCAGGCAGTACTTTTCGGAAGTGTAGTTTCCATGAACAGTCACGGCGGTCACAGTCAAACAGTAGATCATCCATATTGACGTGTGGTCTTTGTCAAAGTAACAGCTATTAGGCCCTTTAGTCACATAGTCCGGACACTGGCGTTCAGGCCCCTTGCTGTAAACAAAAACAAGGTCAAGTTAAAAGTGCACGTACTGGACTGGATTTTAGTCAGAATGTTGTCAATATAAGCCAATTACCTATTATGTTTAAGACAGTTCTGCTGTTGAACATTTCAGGTGCCATGGTCTTACGAAACTCTACAGAACCACAATGCAGGCGTTCGAGTAGTGTACATACTCTTTGGTGTACGTCAGAATGTAGGTGGGGTGGTCCTCGTCGGAGATGTTCCTCAATGGGCTCCACCAGCAGGTAAAATCCTCCATGTTGCGGGAGCGACAGTTTTGGATGTGAAGCTCTTCTGCGTGAATCAGACACCCATTAGTTGCCGTGAGAGATTATGTAGATGTGTGTGTGGCAGGGCGGCATTTTGTTGTCTTAATTGGAGGTGTAGTCCTACATGAAAACATTCAGCAGGTCAACCCCTAGGAGGTTATCTTGAGTGCTTGAGGGTGAAAATTACAATCTTTTATCGAAATGCCATATATATGCAAGGTACCTTGAACATTTTTCATTAAGAGGTGCAGCCACTTGTTTTTTTTAAACAAAAGCCCTTCAGAGAAATACATTGACAGTGCCTATAGGTTTTTCATTGAGACAGAAATTGAACCCCACTGCACCATCATGCACACAGAAATGGGGTCAAGCTGGCTGTATACCAGATGTTTAAAAAGGGAGCTCGCACAGATGGATGATGTTATCAGTTCTGTTTATTTGCCCAAGGCAAGAGGTCACACCATCGCTTTGCTTTGCAAGGGTAGTGGCAAGGGTACAAAGTGGTTCCACAAACTCTATGGTACAGCTCAGCTTGCTGCGTTTCTAACATTTACACTAGGTGTGCCGCGTGAGTTGGGGGTGGGAGAGAGGAATGCCAGCCCCTCAGCACCCAGGTGAAGTGTGGGTCATTTGCTCTCAAATCGAATAATGTCGACAACATTGCTTTCGCTGTTTTTTTTCCCTCGGGCGTTTTGGGAGGTGCAGCACAACCGGCAGGCAGAGCAAATCCTGCTTTATGAAGACTTTGTTTGACATAATCCCGAGTCAGATGCCAGCGGTCAAGAAGCAACAGGGGCTTTGTTTGTACAGGAGTAATCGCCATGCAATCATCTGCATCTCCCAAAATCAATTGACTGGTCAGTCAAATGAAACCAGAGTGGATGTTGTTTATTAAGCCAATATACCAGGAGGTAAAAACAAACCTGTGTCCATAAATAGAATGTAGAATAATCTTATACTGAACCATACTGTGGATAGAGATATTTAGACTTAGTGACAATGATACATTCGATCCCAGCTAATTGGGGCATTGGAAACAGATGTGTTAAAAAACACAGGAGGTTGATCAGGGAACTAGTGGAAGAGGTGACTGGCCAGATGAGAATCATCAGACCTAAATTATTTTCAGAAACTGATGTCACATGACAATAGTACTGGGCTCTGAGGATGTGCAGTTCAGAGATGTAGGTGTTTTCCTGTGGGGTGGCCATTTCTACAAAGACACAGATGTTTGTTTATGAGTGGTAGTGTGGTTAGTGGCCATTTATCCCAAATTCATCAATGCTAGTGTCATAATCCTGACAAACGTCAGGAAACAAGCCCAACTGCTTGCTTATAAATGTGGATTAGAGTAGGTGACAAATCTGTGGATAAATTGGCTCAAAGCAATAGAGTACATTGAGAGCAAACATGACATAGCGGAAGTAATCTATGTAGCCTCTTACATTGAAAGAAATGTAGTATATACACACACTGACAGATTTACTGCTACAAAGGTTCTGTAACTAGGAAAAAAACGACTCTCACAAAAGGCTGTCTATTCAGACATTGGTCAAGAAAATAAAAATAACCCATTGAAAAACAGTGTTGCAAGACTGATTGGAACACTGAATGCAGCTAGGCAAAGAAAAAATGTATTAGCGGATGCCAGCCTAATGCAGTATCCCAGCATTCTAGGCTAACTCTAGCTTCACACAGAAAGACTTTGCACTTCAAAGACCACAGCACAGCCACCTTTAGCGGCATGTAGGTTTCAACATCATTCTGAACAAAAGTACCTTGTATTTGCAAAATTAAGCAGCACAATGGCATGCCAGGAAGCCCCTCCAATGCTGAACAACCCCTTCTAGGAATTAATAATTGGGTGCAGGCAAAACTTTGGAGGACAAATTTGAAGCAGTGGGTACATTGTCCTCACGCTTTCTTGTAATCTTATACATCAAAAGGTCAGAAGGCTTAACTCATCGTATAGACAGTTCAGAAACGTTCCTGAACTACTTTCAAAGATGTTTACTGTGACAAGTGAAGTCACATTTTTAGAACCTGCTAGATTTGTAATAGCTTCAACCGTAGCATATTTCCCACAAAAAGGTATGCGGAATTACTCTGAAATGAAATGCATGACATTTACTATTGTTGTGGCCATATCTTTCCTAGCACCTGGAACAGGTTTAGTGAGTTACAGTATCGTCCAGTCCTCCTGTAAAACAGCTAACAAAAGCAAAACCACAACATGCTTTGTTGTTGCAAGCCATTGTTCTTCAACCCTGCAGCTAAACCCCTACCAGTTTTCTAACCTGGAGTCCCCAGTCCACTGACATTTACTGTACATTTGTTGAAGGTAAAGTTAACATTATGCTGTTTTATTAATTAATTAGTGTAGCACATTCCTATTGGCCATTGCCTTATAAAATGTCAACCAATCAGCAGAATCTCTGTCCGGTGCATGGATCATGGCATAACATTTGAATGTGGCTCGTCTCGATGCAGGTTGAGAGGTAAACAAATAACAAGGCTGCATGTTGTCAATGCTGTCAATTACGAACGAACCTCAAACAAAGTTACTTCTATTAGCAAAATGTCTTCATTTTTACAGTCAAGCCACACCGAACATAACTGAAGCTCTAACATAGAGGCTCAGAGGCAAACAGAATACCAGATGCAACATTATAAATATGAAAATACACAGCGCTTTCTCCGTCTCACACACACACACACCAGATAACTTGTGGTATAACAATGTGAGATGCAGTTAAAACTGGAGATCAGGTCAGAAGATCAGCAGTTCTTCGGGACAGTTGGCCCGTTGTAGTTTGGGAAATTGTGCGTGTGTGTATATGCGAGAGATAGGGTGAACTGAATTCAGAGTTAACGCTTATTTACGTTTGACGTCAGCAGACAGTATAACAGTCTAGTAACAGACAACTGACTGATTTATCTCTGCCGAGCTGGTCTCGACACACTGCCCCCGAGCAAAAATGGACGTCATCGGGTTTGCTCTGGTCAAATCAAATCGATTTGAGGCACCCCAGAAAAAGTGCACTGGAAAAATAACACAAGGTCATCGCATGTGGGGCCTTTTAGTTTAAGGCTGCATGGTAAATAAAACAAATAAAGTTAACTAAATGACACAATGCGTCCAGGGTTGTGATGTGTTATTCATACGGTATTAACATTAATGTGTGCATGACAGCTAACTAGTCTAATTCAATAAAAGTCAGTAGGATTCTGTTTACCGTCCAACCCAAGTTATCTCACACTGACATCTGTGTGTGTGGGCAGGCATGGGTGTAACCCTGCCCTCTCCTTTTGCTACTGGGAAGGAGGGCGTGTGTGTGTGTGTGCGCGTGCACGGTTAACATGACAAACCAGCTTGTACAGTATGAAGGGGTGTGTTTGTGTGTGTGTGGAGGGGGGGGGGGGTACCACATCTCAACAGTGGGGTGTCTGTGACAAACCTTGGCCGGGTCTCTCCATTTCGGGAGGTTCTTGGGGTCCCCTACAGTCTGCCAGCGAGAAGAGACACATCAGCAACCACCACATCTTGCCACTTCCCGTCCACCTGAAAACACACGCGCACGCACAGGGTGTTACAGATATGCATCACTTTACATGGGACGGACAGAAAGGTGTCACTTATCGGCCTGTGGCTGCTTGTTGACAGCGGATGGAGCCATATCACATTGCATCACAGCGTCATCCAGTCATGGGACGATCACAAGGGATTTCAAGGCTACCCACAAAACACACACCCCTCTTTGTCCATGAAATTAAGTGCCCTTCTCTCCCCCCTTTCTTTTAGAAAGGAACAAAATTAGAATAAAAAGGAGATTTTTTTTTGGACACCATATCCAATCTAATTTCCCATTCAGTACCCATTGCCACGATGAATGACTGGTACATTCCCTGCTGGATAATGAGAAACAAGCTGTCCAATTGCTGATAATGAGGAGATTTTGTTTTCCCCTAGAGACGAACTTGGTTGACATCAGCTACCTATAGCAGTTAGGACATAGAATGTGACTATGTACTGTATAAATGATGACCAATGATATGGAGAGTAATGCAATACTAGGTCCCTGTGTTAAGTATGTTTATATTGCAGAAATATACTAGATTCTATACACGATTCCCAATCTTTCAATTGATTTATACAATGTATGTGGTGACATTTTCGCATGTTCTAACATGTCCTCAATTGCATGTTATATTGAGATACTGTGCTTGAAAACTGAGATCTCAAAGCGAGACAATGTGTTGACATTAGATATTTTTCCAGAAACACCTTCCCGTCTATATGAATTGTTGAATTCCACACAGGTGTTAAGAGTTTTGTGGCCGATTAGACTGGTTCTCAGGTGTGTTCACACACACTGCTTATTCCCTCTTTTGTAGCATAACTTTTGTGTTGCTTCAGACCAAGGGTGTGTGAATTAACAGATTAGACTAGATTTACAGACTAGACAGAAAGATATTGTACTTCTCCTAGTAGCACTTCCAGGTTGAAGGTCAACAAATGGAAAAATTGTTCTATGAGAAACAGTTGGGAATAATAGGGACAGGCTCGCATAGTGGTTAGGCTGGCCAACTCCCAGACGATTTTCCCATAGGTAGGTTAACATAACCTGACATGCCAGATGGACTCATTCACGCGACCATACATGCAATACCCCTACAGTACCTGCTCCTAATGTAACTTTACAAACTGTTAAGTCGCTTTGGATACAAGTGTTTCCTAAAATGACCAAACTGCAATGTTAAACAGTAATAAACAGTATAAACAGTAATAAAATCCGAAAAATGCTCATACAGGTTTGTTTGTTTTGACAGACCTTGTCTGGCAAGTTTACCTCAACAAACGTGTATAAACACATCCAGGGCAGATCCATATACTGTGTCAAACAGGTACAATACATACCATGTAGACTTCCCTGTCTGATCTCTCTCTCTGCTCTCCCACTATCCTTTCCTAGAGAGACATCTTATCAGATCAACACACTTGATTTTAATATCACAAAACCACATCCAACAATCTCTCCCCTATAGACACCACCAAAAGACACGCAAACAGTCAGGACCTGAATTTCAAAGTGTAATCTCTGTAATCTGAATTTATAGTATAAATGCACGGTGACCGTGCCTTATTCGCCTAGTTAATGTGCTAAATACAAAACAATACATGTATTCAGAAATACAAGAATTTGTGGAATTAGGAAAAAGATTCCTTATCCCGCAAAATTCCCCACCATTAGCCAAAGCACCGGTATTTATCTTTACCAACCAACCAATTAGTCTTCCAAATCAGATCCATTTCACAAGTTAATTTGCACTGTAACTTACACATGTCCCATGCACGTCTTCCTGTATCTTACAGAAACCATTTGAATTAGTTTTACTAGTCAGGGAGAGATCCTGGTTCTTAAAGGGGCCTGTTAAAGCTCATTATAATAATCTGCTTAGTTGAGTGCACCATGTCTATGGAGCATGTGCAGGAAGACAGCTCATTCGCCATGAATTCAGGTCATGCTGTATTATATTTTATGTGGTTAAAAGTGTAATGTGGGGATTAAGGATTTGGAGATTTGGGGCCCATGATCTTGGTAGACATGAAGCCTAATTCACTCTAATGCCCTTTCTGCTTCAACATTTTAGCACCTTGATGCTAAAATATTGTATATGAAAAATTTGCCCATGGACTGTACAAGTAAATAAGTGGGTGTAACTTAACAAGTAACAAAAAACAAGTAAAACAGTCAAAGCCTTGGTGTAATATTTAAGGAGCCTTGTATCTATAGGAGCACCAGGCCTAAATAATGTTGCAGCAAAGCTCCTTAGAGGTTTGTTTGAGTTTGTTGCTATACACTCTCCAAGGGAAGGGGGACCTGAAATATTTTTCATGGCTGTGTTCATGAATTGGTAATGTAATGCCCTGCCCACTGAGGCTTTCAAATAAAGATTTGAGTGGTGTTGTCAACATGCAACTTTGAGGAGAAGGAAGATCTTCTGGCCCTGTGATGAGAGACTTTCATTTTTTAGCTTTGTTACCCGGGTCAAATACGACTTGGGCCTCAATAACTTGGAACACATGTAACTCATTAGAGAAACCATTAGGAAAACCATTTGCAAAAACATTAGACACAAAACAGATTTAAAACTGTTTTAACAAAAAGGCAAATGCTGTGGTATAAAGGATTACATGCAAAAGAAGCAGCCCCATACTCTCTGGTGACAATAATCATACAAAAGGTTAATCCCCATCTTGATCTTTTAGGAGGGAAGGATTAAAATAGCATATTGTTGTTAGGCGTTTGGGTACATGATCCATTCACCTCCTCCTAATGTGTCTAAACATCTCTACTAGTAGAGTATATTATCAAGTTACACCGTTGTTTTTCTATAAATTCATCTAAAATGTATTTCAATTGTACACGTAAACTAAACTAAACACTACATCAATGTAATTCTGGAGTACCCAGACTACCAGTGGAGATGATCACCAGCTTTGGTCACTGGTGGATTAAAATGCTGATGTGATTCAATGGCGATACGATTATTAATTTTTGTATTGTTGCCGAACGACTTCAATTCCCTTAAGGAAGTTTCATCATCAAGGGTCTTTAAGTCCTTATGATGAAATGCATCAGTGTTAAACCCAACAAAATATACAGTAAACCAAATAAGCATACAGCGTAATGGTGACCGACTATAACCACAGCCAGGTGACAGAGCACATTGAGAGTGGGCCAAACTACTTTCAGAAGAACGGCTGTGCTGTGGCACGAAATGTTTGGCGGCAGGACAGTGTTAAAGCTGTGCTTATGCTTTTAATCTCCTCAGCGTCTGTCATAGTTCTCCGTTCACCTCGCAGCACTGCCCTACAAAGAGCACACAAAGTCACATAAGCTGATGCTTTTCAAAGCCTAATCCGTTCCTGGTCAGCGATGAAGAACGGAAACTTATCTACCATAAATTGATTTTTCCACAGCTGCCATACCATAAAAAGGAAAAGCCATCGCAAGACAGAACAGATATTACTTGTTGCTGATGCCTTTAATTATTTGTTTATTCCTTGGCGTTTTGATCCACGGTGGTTTTTTGGCAAGTTATGAGATGTCCCATAATTGCTCATTACTAAGGGGGTATTTGTGTAAATAAAGAAAATGTTTCTCCTCTATCACGAGGCATTGCCATATTGGCCCCTAGGCAAATCACACTAGCTAGTGAAATTTCCATCTTCCTGTTTTACATGAACATCAGTGTTATCTAACCAGCCAGGAGACATGTCCAGTACATGTGATGCTATAAAGAGAGAGAGAAAAAAAAATATCTCCCTGAACAAAGAACTTTAATTTCAAGTAGAATGACACATCTAATAATTGCCTGGAAATAATGTATTAAAAATTTTCAAGAGCGAGTGTTTCATAAAGCCTGATATTCTACAGGAATTGTCTTCGTTTAAAAAAAAAAAAAAAAACAACATAATTTTGTTAATAACGTTGACAACACATCACCACTGAACTTTCAATTGGTGGATACAATGATGATAAGGCACATGCAACATGGCTTGGTGCTTAAAAGGGCAATAGAGAAGTGCAAGCTCTGCTGTTGGTAAACTGCAGGGCAAACAATCACAACACAGTATCAATTTCAACTACACCCTGCCTTATCTGTATTACATAATAGCCAGTTGATTTTTTGGAACAATAATAAACAAATTAAATAATGGTGGTATTGAAGTACACATAACATATTTTTATAATATAAAATTGTTACAGTTGAAATGAGATACATTCATATGGCTTTTAAATAATGTGGAGTTATTACTGTACCAAAGTCCAAGGGTTTTGACTGACAAAAGAAATTACACCAGTGTGAAAGGTCAGTTTCTGATCAATAAACATTGTCCATAAAGAACACGTTATGCCATATGGACTGGGCTAATAGTCAAGGACATTTGTAGTCGGCAGTGGTTTACAGAAGACTTAACTAAAAGTCAGCTTCTCCAATAGTTGACATGTGCTTCAAAGCTTTTGAATCAGATATTCAATGATGCTCACCCCTGTAACAGCGCTCCCCACACATAATGTATGTTTAGTTGCATTTCACCCGCCACATATGGGATTGTGAAGAAGTTGAAGAGTGAACGCGTTACGGACAGAGGAATTGAGCGTGGCACAATAGCACAACAGGTTGCCCTTTGTCACGCCTGGTTGGACTTTCTGCTATGAGCGTCTGAAATCCTCCTTGCCTTATAAAACGCATCCAACCATATTCGTATCCCTTCAGGATAGCACAACTAAATAATCAAGTAGCATGTAGTCTTGGGAGCTCTGGAGGAGGCCATGATAAGAGCAGGTTCTTTACACATGCCGAGCTTGTTTTGTAAAAAGAAGCCGGCAATTTTTCCAGTGACGGTTGACTACAAAATATTGCCAAAACAAACTGTAACAACTGTGTTTTTATATAAACAGCATTTTTAAACAGGGTCAGAGTGTACTAAGCAAAGTGTACTTTTTTCCCCCTCAGCACATTTTATTCTGTTCTGGTGTGCTCCATATAGTATGTGGAAAGTCGGACTATACTGTACCTAATTTGATTTATTTAAAGAGATACAATATGGTCAAATTGGATCCCAGGCACCATCAAAGTAAGGCTAGGAATTAGCAGGTCAGAAACTACCAAAAACAAGAGAAGTTGTAACACCACTCCCAAAAAAGATGTACCAGATATGTCTGCTGTCCCTCCCTTTAGACAACTGATGGTCTGTCACTGGTTGCTGTGACAACCACTTTCACGCGGTATGGCAAGTAATGTCCATCACCTCATGTGAATTGGCAGGAAAATATATTGTCCAGGTACCCTGAAAAGTGCACTATATTAGACTATGATGCAGTAACCCCCCCCCCCCACACACACACACACACTATCCACTCTTATTTAAATTAATTCAAGTCAAGTAAATTGTATTTATATGAAAGAATAGCTAATACATTTAATTATACAAAAGATTCACATAAAAAGAAACATAGATGCCTGCTAGGATTCAATTTGGCTTTCAAAGTGTATGCAAAACTAAGCAAAAACAAACTCTCAGAGGTACTGAACATGACAATATAAGATCTAATATAAGATGACAAGGTCCTCTTTCTAATGAGATATTGTATCGCCAATGGTGATGTCCCCCAGAGCCATTTAATTGACCTTTAACAACAGAGACAAATTAGGTCCACTTACACACATACTGGATTTAAAAAAAAAAAAAAATGGGAAAAGGTGTTACTGCAATTCCACAATTAAATCCCCAATGAGTATTGACCTTTCAATTGGGTTCTGGTGGTTGTAATTAGTTAACCAATTATATTAGGTCTTAGATTAGTTGGGCTGCTCAAGTACGCTCCTCCTTGTAATACGTTTAATTGTGCTCATGCTTTGGAGCAATGTGTGCGCTAAATTGCACAATTGTTAAGGACAGGGTGCCCCGATTTACCATTTCCTTTATTCAATCATCTAACAAAAATGTGCCTATACTACATTTTGCCTATACTTATTTGAACTATGCAGACAACAACCCCCAGCTACATTGTGTATGCCAAGTATTCAAAACTCAAATTGAATGAGTAGGACACCTTAAGACGTCTCACAAACGTTTGAGCTTGTCAGTCTCTCAGACTATTTTCCCCCCAAACATAATTAAGAATGAGTAACCACAGTTACGAAGCTGTGATGGATGCCTTCTCTCTTTATAGGTCACTCTACAGGTGATTTAAGACGTCAGTGTAATTCAATTTGTAATTACAAATGTTGCCCATAATTGTGTTGTTAGATTACACCTTAAAATACATAAAACGACAACCGTCAATCAAACTCCTACAAAACTACAAACAATTTAACAAACACAGGCTACGTCTTAAACTAGCCTTAAACATGACTCAGAAAGTCTGCACAGACTTCAGTGTTTGACGTATGACGCTGATCAAACAAGACGCTTTAAACATGTGTAGCCCTACCTTGCGAAAAAGATTGCTGAAGTGATGTTAGTCGCTGCGTAATGATTCTTAGAAAGTGCTTCCCCAGTTTCCGCCGAGTCTATAATCGCCGACAGACTACTATCACAACACGCTCTGTATTCTTGTTATAGAATAGGCAGGTGATCGCCGCTTCCACGCAAACGAACTGCCAACGCATTTGAAAGGTATGGAGGTGTTGTAGCATGTAAGCGGAAACCGCTGCCAGCTTATGTGTCAATAAGGCGATTTCGCTCCACCTGACTCCGCATCAGCGCTGTGCCCCACCCCTCACCGTAGCACCCCACTGGCTGGAGGACAGAGACGGTTACTATACCTGCGGCAAAAACCAAAAACACAGAGGCTGTCCCGTTGTGGTCAGCAATCACACAGCAACATGTTGGTTTATTGCAATGTTGTGGCATGCTATTTAGGGTCTTAATTAAACCCCTGGCATATACTGTAGGCCTACAAGTTTAACAACATTTAGGGAGGAATCGCCTACAAATGGAAACACATTTGATAACTATTCCAGTATGGACCCCACCCATGATAAAGCCAAGGGAATATCTAATATCCATGAACTATAGAGTAAGATCAGTTGTGCCCTTTGGCATTTTTCAGTGTCTTGTGGTTGTGGGTGTGTGCAGTATATTTGTGTAGGGCTTTGTTCCTGATTGGTTGTATGCTATAGGCTTCTCAGAGGACACTGTCTAATTGATCTCATCCCTGCTGCTTAACCAGTGGGACCTGTATAACTGCTCAGTGGATAGCTGAGTCTAAGTGACTAATAAGGGCTGTGAAGATCTACCAGTAGATGCCTCTGGTTATTTAGACAGTGAAGTGGGATAACATATATTTCAAAGGATTTTGTTCAAAAATGCAATTTTGTGGGCATTTCAGTTGCCATGCAAACTAATAAGAACGCTTATTGTTCCATTATGAGACTACTGTATGTTGTCTTGACATGCTTGGCTGGAAGCATTTGCAAATGTTGTGGTGTGCCAATCTGAGTCATAAGAGCATATATGCACTGTATGTACTGTATCACAAGCTTAAAATGAATACTGGTTTGACAAATGACCTGCGTTATAATAAGCTGTATCAAGTGTCATCCATTTACAGTGAGTAGTCTACAAGGATCAGGTATTAGGCAGCCTGCTCCTGGCTACAGGTAGGGCAAGGTACAGGTAGGTCAGAAAAAATATAATTTAAAAGGGCCTTCTGATGTCCAATATATATATATATATTTTTAACATGCCCTAACTTGATTGGCTATGCCAGGTTAGAGATGATTGGTTACTATACAGGAAGGTGATTCAATTCCTCTCATTGTTATTTGTGGTTAAATAAATGCAGAATTTGTCCAGCAATGTTGGGTCCATTAAGGCAGCACAACTGGAAAAATGACTTCAGTCTACCAAAAGCACTGCAACAGCAGAGCCTCTGGGATTGTATCTGACCCCTCCTAATGTCCCCTTTTCTTTCTCATACAATCAGGTTAGCAGTGCAGTCACATCAAAGCCTCCTCTACCAGGCTCAAAACAAATTCTTCCCTTGGGAATGCAAGACTTCTCAAATTTCTGGGAACCCGTAAAGACAGCGTCTACAATATTATCATATTGCACCTGGTTTTGAGAAATAATATTTCATTCAGTTATAAAATAATTGTATATAAAATAATGACAATGAACTTTTAGTTTTGTTAAAGGTGGACTCGGTGATACTGGAGAACGATTGTTGATATTTGAACTCGATCGAAACAAAAATACCTCTTCCTTCAGTGCCATAGGTCCATCAGAAGCACTGCCCCCAAATTAGACATGCATTGCCAATGCTCAGATGGTGTTGTGTGGTCTGCATTACATTTTTACTGTGGGCACAGAGAACAGACACCCAGTTAGGAGATATTCACTGAATTTGATAAAAAGTGTATTGGTATATAGTCACTGACTCCACCTTTAAGTTGTGTTGGCTATAGCAGGCTGAACATGGGCAGATTACCTAGTTACATATTGAGTGTTCTTAGCCTACACCTGCTTGGAGTACCTCGAGTGTAGATGGAAAGTACAGTACATCATGAATAACCATTGGGAGCCTCAGACATGAACTATCCACAGTGGCTAATAGAATGAGAGGACCGTTGTGGGTAATTGATTACATTGTATACATAAATATAAAAGCAGGTCAAACTAATTAAATCAATAATTAATATACATAATAATATTTTATTGGATAAATAATAATATACAAATTAATTAAATTAAAGCAAAATGTAAATGGACTGCATTTATATAGCGCTTTTCTAGCCTACCGGCCACTCAAAGCGCTGTACATTATTGACTCATATTCACACACACATTCATACACCGGTGGCGGTGCAAGCCATGCAAGGAGCACCAAACCACTGGGAGCAATTGGGGTTAGACATCTTGCCCAAGGATGTTTGCAGGTAATCCAGCAACTCCAGGGCTTGAACCCACAACCTTCCGGCTGGGAGTCAAACACCCAGACCACTGGGCCATCCTACACCAAAAATTTTTTTTGAAAAGGGCAAGCACTTACAAAAAATGCTGGGCATGTGATTGGATGAGACATCTGTCTATGACCGTCTATCACAGGCTAGGCTAACGCGATAACACCTAAACTGTGCCCGTAGCTGCCAAACTCAGACAAGAATACTGTCCAGACTGTGGCAAAGTCAAACTAGCTTGCAAGATCAGGATGGTATCACAAGGCTAGGAATATATGTAAGATGGCCACAAACTATATGGTGTCTGGCTTTTGACTGTTTTAAATTTCATGAGAAATAAACATTACACACATTCTCTATTGGAATGTGTGAAATTATACTGTTTGAGGCTATATTATTCTTTTAGATTATATTTCCAGCTCATGAAATCTGAATTCTAATTTTACCCTCGCTGATTCACATCTTATGAATTATTTGAATTCATGTTATTTTAGTTACATTGATTATTAAAAATATTTCAGTTTAGGACAAACTCCATTAGAGGCTTGTGAGGGTTCCAATGGGCTTGTCTTACACGTATTCAATGTGCATGACAATAAAATTCCTTAATTAAAAAAAGGGAAATTTTGCACAGATAATTAGCTATGATTATGATGGCTTATCCAGTGCCTTTTGCTCTGTTAGAATTATATACAAGTGTTAGAAACCAAATGTAATGTGTCAGATACCATATGTCCTGTTATTCATAGGTTATGCACAGGTTCATATTGCAAAACAGCTCACATCAATCTCACTTATCTCTCATTTATATACTTTGGATATAAATAGTCCTGCTGTATATTTAATTAAATATGTGTTCTTACAATGCATAATTGTAATATTGATCACATTGTGAAGCCCATGATTGACAATCTGAGGCTTCATTCGCACTCTTAAAACAGAGTTGCCAACTTTCAAGGATGACTTGACATGAGAATATGTAAAACTTGTAGATTGACCAACAGCTGTATTTTGTATTTTGGCCTGAGATGAATATTTATTTTTCATTCATTCTAGCGTAAGACAGGACATAAAAACATCAGCCAGATGAGAGCTGGCAAACATAAAACTAAATACAGTGTATGCTCAGTCAAATTTCAAATACATTTTTTTTGTTTTTTTTGCCAGTTTCAAGCAGCAGCAGGGGTTTAGGGGAACATACTGTACTACCTTAGGAACACAAGATGTTGTTAGCTCTCTGCTCAGACCCGATCTTCAGTGACATTCACGCTGAGCACTACATAGTTCAGCCGACTGAAAATAGCGTTGTACAATCAAATGCTTTTGTTATGGCACTTCAAGCAGGCCAGCATGGTGAGTAAGGGTCAATGGTCATTCTTGCTAGAGCAACAAGCAATTGTTCGACCCTGTGGAAAAGGCCATAGAGGAATAACCTTGTGCATATCCATTTGGAAGAGGTTTAATATATTCTCTTTGCACAAGGCCAAAGCTATTCACTCCTCCACATATGTGGAGGAAGAAAGTAGATCTCTCATTATCCGTTCTGAGGTCTTCCGATATCTGACTTAATCTTCCTGGCAACATAAGAGGCTGAAATCAGCACCCTGACAACAGATATACTAGATATTCTTCACAAAGAAGAGTTGGGGTTGTGTTGGAAGATTCTCTTTAGTCAATAAGTAATTAGGATATTTAAGAAAAACCTATGTTAAACATTACCACAATTATACAGCACATTAAAGAACCAGGAATTCAGAGGATTCAAGCAATCTTTGACTATCTTACAGCTTCCAAAAATAACCACCATATCTTGTTCACATTTGCTTCCTAACAAATAATCAAAATAGTCCATTTGTTGAGACTCTTAATAATCTGATTACAAAACCTTTGCTCTGTATATGAAAGCTGGATTCATTAAACTGTCACGGACTTTTGAATAGCTTTCCCCAATGTACCTGCAGAAAACATTTGAGGTATAGAGTCATAAAGCAGAAACTAATATTTGTGTTACAGTATGTTGCATATGGGGAAAATAACTTTTCTCACCTTGGATTTGTTGATACATTTGTTATCAGCAAATCCAAGGGGTCACTAGCAACACTAATTACAATACTAATAGTAATTACAAGTTAATATTTTACACTAAATAGGCTAGCAATTGCTTCTTTAACTCTTGACGTCAGTGTTACCCTTTAACTGTGGACATTTTAACTGAGGACAGCTGGAACATTCACATCCGTAGCTGGGGAACTGAAGACATGAAAGCTATAATGTGCGATGAAAAGTAATCAGGCCTTATCTCTCCTGCCTTCAGGCTTCAGGCACAGCTCATTTGTTGCTTCAGACTCTCATTTATAGCATTTATAGTCTTTGATGTTATTTTTATTGATTTAATGATTTGGTTGTGTTGTGTTTTATATATATATATATATATATATATATATATATATACATACATACACACACACACATAATACTGTATATAGACACACATACATGCTGTATACCCACATATATTTACTTACACATACACATAGAGACATATCGTATGCATATACTATACACACAAACATACATAACTGAGGATGTGGGGAGGGTATTGGCTGTGACACCCAACCAAATCCAGGCACTCTCTGATTATGTATTGTGCTCAGGTGTGATGTCACTGTCACTACCTTGCCCATCACATCTAATGTGATTGGTGGGGGGGAAATCGCTAGGAGGCTCTGCTCTGTCGATGAAGGTTACTTTCATCTTCACCTTCAGCATATGCTTCTAGACAGACAGCTGAGGAGACGAGCGGGGGATAATTTATTTATATTGAGCATGGTTAAATGTAAAGCATGCAAGTTAAAGTTTAATGACATGATATGAAACATACACGATGTGACAGAATGAGTCCATGACTACACACTAGGGCGTAAATGCAAACACATGAGTGAATATGGATTAGCATTCAACCGCCACAGTTGCTGATACATCAGGTTTTAATGTTTGATACAAAATGGTTTTGACATTTTGACGCAAGTGGCCTACTGTGTGACAGTATATGCAGACACGATATTGTCCTGCTGTGACTATTACCTGTTCTATAGCGCCCTCTAAAGGCTTTCTTTAAAAATGTGATGACTGTGGAAAAGGTGGAACATTTCTTTATTGGGAAAGGTGTGGTTACCTGTAATGCTATGACGAATTGTTACACATTATTGCATTAATCTGTAGTCTAATTACATACTATAATACAAGCATTCCAAATCCATACTGATTTTATTATTGATGGTTAGTCATCAAATATTTTTTAACCATTAAATCCTCTCTCATATTAAATATGAGCTGTAAACAAATGTACATTTTTTCACGTCATGTTGTGTCGTGTCATGCAAATATCCATGTGAATTCCTTAATATACTGTACATGTATACGTTTTCCTTTAGGGATTTCTAAAGAAAGTATCTACAGTAAGTAATGTTATCTAAAGAAAGGCACTGCCCATATTTATTATTGTTTTATCATTTAGACCTTTTGGATCATATGAGTCAGGCATACTATCAGGCCTACAACATGTATTGTATTGAAGGTGTGGTCAACGATCAGCTGCATGGTAGTGACGGGCATTACGGATCTTTTACGTGAGCTGGCTCATTTGACTCAGCTCACATTGACTCCCGTGGATCCCAAATGGCCAAACTATGACTTTGACTATGATATGTGTTAAAACATGTCAAATTAAATTATTAAATGAAATCATACTCTACCTTAAGCACAATGTCTTTAAAAAGGCATTGATTTGTAACTAAAAAGAATGCTATTAAACATTTGCATTTAAATTCTAACCTTTAAATGTATATAAACAAAGTGCATATAAATATAACCATTCACAAATTCGAGGAAAACAGGAGGGTTAAAGAAAAATAAATAACAAATACATTAAAAAAATAAATTATAAAGAAATAAATACCACAGCACTGACAAAGAAAACCACACA
>JAODUG010032151.1:4767-18740 GCA_027564795.1 Aphredoderus sayanus
GTCACTGTCAGAATCTCAAAGAATGCAGCTTTAAACACACTAAAGCTCATTTTAATATACAGTACCACCTGATTTGATCATAACTCCCCTCATTTAGTTTGTATTTATATTTTCTATTTTGAATTGCATTAGACAAGAAAAAGTATTTGCTTTGCAAGTTGTATGAAAAGCTTTCAGCTACAGTATGTTTGTAAACTTTTGAGTTGATGTTTAAGAATGAAAGGGGCTCTTAGTACTACAGTGTCAATAAAACCTGTTTATCTGGGTTTGATTTGATATTTGATGTTCTGACTTTGTGGGGAAATGAAGAATCAAACTATTTCACTGAGGGAGGGGGAAAGCAAGTTAGGGATACAGGTAGAAATTAAGGAAAATAAGAGGAAAAAATATAACAAAGAGGCAATGGTCATGGGTAGGGGGTTTCGAAGGCGGGCTACTGTAAAACTGACGGCTCCTACAGGGAGGAGATAAAAGTTCTAACCTAAGTTTAATTGTAAATTCAAGGGATGTAAATAACTGCTCTGCTTGGTAGAGGGTCCACTGTCACAGAGATGGAGGTGAAGTGGGGAAAGGGTGGAAGAATAGGCAAGTTTACAGATGGGAGCAGATGAAGAGATGCACTATATGAAGCCTTGCAACCAAGCATATTGAGCATTAGAATTTAGACCTACATCAAATTAATTCCCTTAACAATACTGACTAGTTTTGTTCCTCAGGTTACAGCAGAATCAGATCAGAAGTCCTTTGTCTACCAAGGCCATATCCACAGTAAAGATTTTGGCAAGTTCCAGCTAACCAGGCGAAGTAAGTCTGTCACTATAAAGCCAACTTCAGACCTACCTGTAATACTAACTCTGTGTTGGCTGATTAATAACACTCAGAACTAGTAAATGTCCAACACTTTTTTGATATTCCAAGCTGATGGATATCTGACATTTCTAACAATTTACATTACGTGTATAGATATCTCTTGGTTGGTTCTGTATGTGTTTTGTTGAGAACACCCACTATAATCTAATTCTGTTTAAAAAACAGTTACACAGTTACTCGGTATGTGTTTCCCAGGTCCTGTAACCACATCAATGGACTCGCCAAATCCCTACACCAACAGCAGTTCTGTGGCAGCAGCCATCTTGGTTCCGTTCTTTGCTCTCATCCTCTCGGGATTTGCCTTCTACCTCTACAAGCACAGGTAAACTCCAGCACAAAGCCATATAACATAAAAAAACAAACACATCAGAGGATTATTATTATCTTAATATTAAATGGAACTTTATGTACTGCACATAGGTTTCCATCTAATATCCTTGAAATGTACAGTATAATGTATGACAATATGTCACTCTTACCCCACTATACCAAAGTGTAAGCCTATAGTATGTGTGTTAAAATGAAATATGCAGCCTGCATGATTTCATGATGTACTGCTTATTTGTTAATATTAGATGAGCTCTCACAGACCTTTGAAACTGCATAATTTTTGTCACGAAATATTAAATGCACCATCAGACTCCAAAGTTGACCTTTCTAGTCGTTATTTTATAAAAGCTTTATATTTTGAACATTATATCAAATCTGTTTAGATGGGAGAGATTTGTGTGTTGTGTGTGTCACCTAAGTTTGACCGGTCTTACATTGAAATTTTCACATAATTTACACATTGTGACAGACGAAACCTTTTCGTTACTATTTGATTCACATACTCTGTGCAAATTTGAACAGGTTTCAGGATTAACAGGTAAACCATCAACAACTAATGTAAATATTACAATAATTGTTGCACTCCCAATAATATTTTGTACCTCTTTTACCTTCCAAGTAAGTACAAACCTGATCCCAGCCCCATCACTATTCAGTGAACATCAGTGTTGCTCATTTGAATTATAGAGTAAAACCTGTACATTATTAACAATGGGCACTGAAATCCTACAGTATGCTGTACTGTATGTTTTAAAGCAGGAATCAGAGGAAATGTAGAAGGCAGACAATGTAGTCAGTATTTGTGAACCAGCCTGTAGCAGACTGTACAAAATTCCTATTACTCTCAAATCTGACAAGATGGCACAATACTTTGTCTCTGGCTCACAATCCTGAGGTGCTGCATTAAATCCTCCATTCAGGGCACACAATTGTAGATAGTATATCAAAACAGAAGCATTCACTTAGTAATCAGATTTGTTGAATAAAGTAGGGCTATGTTAAATCTACGTATAAATGTTATACTAACAAACCAAGAGAATGCTAAATACAGTAGATGATGTGAAATTTGACAGTTACACATCCACAAATGTTTTATACTGTATAATTGCTGTACGTTACTCTAATTAGGTGTAATCACCAATGTAATCAACCTTGTCTGGGTTCAGTAACTTATGCTTCATACTAACAAACTTTTGTACACATCCTATAAGATGTAGTTTCTAATTGCCCTAATCTGTACAGAAATGTACTGTGCCTCTTGTAGACCAGTCCCTGTGAATGTTAAACAGGCACTGCTGTGTATGACAATACCATTCACAACAATGGACTTGGCGTACTACTATCTGATTAGCATTTGTACCACACAATAATGGATAACCAGTTTGCCAATATTAGAAGTGTGTTATGCTAGTTGCTATGCATTAAAGCCAGTGGTTGTATGCAGGACATTGTCTGCTGACACTGATGATGATAATGAGAGACCTAAAGACACCTGGGGGCCTGGCGGCAGGTAAGAGTGACACTTGTCAATCATATGGTTTCAAATGACGACCAGACTTCCGCCCGCCGCCACATCCTCCGCCAACTCATCTCTTATTTTGATGTTTATATTTTGATGTTTGAGGAGTAGAGCTGCATAACTGATCAAAATTGCATCCTTATTTGAATGTATTGCTTATGCAAGGGGCTCAGTAGGGCAGCTAAAACATGTAAGGCTATCTTTGTGTATGGTATGCTAATATGCATATGCATAACTCTTAATTTGTAGCCCTACTGTGTCAAAACAATAAGTAATCATTAAAGTTGAATTGATGACATTATGTGTTTTATCTATGAACTCGTATTGTCATCTCTCTGTCAGCATGCTGTCTTCAGAAACACATTTAAAGTAATGCAATTAAACAGTATGTCCAAATGCTCGCATTCACTGCACAGTTTAACTGTAAAATATTTCCTTAGCAAAACACACACATTACCAGATTACTTTGTGTAGCTCTAACAGAAAATAGGTATGAAGGCTGAATCTTCTGGAAACTGCTTCCATGCTCTCCTTGACTGTTTAGGTCATTTATGTTTGAATTGTCTTAGCAACAGAGAACATTTAGAAATATTCTAATCAAAATGAGTTGTAGAATAACATGTAAGTAAATATTAAGAATCTTTTCTTAAAAGAGATACAGTAGGAATATATAATCATACTGTAGAGCTAGTGTGTCAACTTCTGGTGCCTTATGACTTTGTTTACATCTACTGTGCTGTACAGTATTTTGCAGTCAAATCAGTAACAAATGCACATTGTCATTCCCTCAATAAGATGGTTGCCCACACATACATGACAGAGTTTTGAATGCTCTAATACAGAATGGTCTCTGTGTAATTTGGTAAAGTAATGGCTTGAACATGTAGGGAAGACTTAGTGGCTCCTTAGGGTTGGCTTTCTAACAGCACACACATGCAGGCACACACACACTCCTAATGAGGTAAGAGAAGAACGTTACTCCGTGCAAATAATTCTGCAGGTTTTTGGAGTGCAGGAACAAGATTACAAGAAATGTAATCTTACAAGAAACTGCCATATAGTTGTGCCGCATATAAGCCCTTTGTTTATTTGTTATTGCCCTTGCCTTTTCTGAACTAAAATGGTTTGTATTGCTATGAGGATATTTTACTAATCGTTTAAATGTTTTCATTTATACTGTGTCAACCCTGTGAAATTAGTTATTTATTTCCCATTATTTAGGCGTAATCAGTGAAAAATGCAATATTCCTAATTGTCCCAAAACACATACACATTCGGTTTAGAGCCTTAACTGTTTTCCAGCCATGCTGCATCTTCAGTGCTAACTGATTGTCTTTGTCTCTTGCAGGACACGTCCCAAGGTCCAGTTCAATGGTTACGTGGGCCACGAGAGTTCCAATGGTCAGGCATCCTTTGAAAACCCAATGTATGACACCAACATGAAGCCTACAGAGGCTAAAGCAGTTCGATTTGATACCACTCTCAATACAGTATGCACAGTGGTATAGCCCAAACCCAGTGGGGCTACAGTACCTGGGCAGTGGTATAGTCCTCACTGTTGCAGTTTGCAATGTGGTCAAACCAAACTTTAAACAAACAGAGACAAAATATGCATGTTAATTGGACCTGCCACCCTCCGTGATATAGAGTGCTGGTACATTGTCAGCATAGTTTGCACAGTTGAATAAGCATCAGCTCTATCTGCAACCTGGACAATGTTATTTCTTAAATCTACTCAGTATTAAACTCAGAATTTGAATCTGGAACCCATTTGAAACAGCGATTTTGTCAAGAGACAGTTAATTGTTCACGGAATAGCATCGGGACCCCAATTATTTTTTTCTGAACTGCTGTTATTCAGTTTTCATGGAAACGGAGAGGAGGGTACAGTAAAAACTGATGGATCTTGACCAGTAGAACAGTGTCTTTGCTGATCCGGTGTCAGCCCATCACATTGTTAATTTCTGCAAATGTTGACTCAACCTTCTACGCTGAGCATCCTTGGTGTAGTCGAAGCCACCTGCGCTGTGGCATAGCTGTCAGCTCCCCGGGATGAGAAATGAGTTAGCCCAGCCCAAACATCCCTCCCCTCTCATCTGTACCCAGTTTTTGCACAGTGGTGTAGCTTAACCAACTGCCTTGCTGCAGGCCAGAGATGGGCTAGACCAAGATGAAGTTGCACTCTTATAGGGAAACATCCTCAACATCCTCCCATCAGCCACTGGTGTGCCCCACACACTCGGACTAGCAGATAGAACCCTGTGGGTCCCAAAAAATCAACCATCATTGGTGCTGGACCAAAACCTCCAAACTGGACTTAAATCATATTGGACAGGACTGAACTCAATGAAGGTTAATAGCATATTCTGGTTGTCATCTTCCCTGGTTGTCATTAACCATGATAATCAATTGGCAATAGGTCAGCCAGTCATTTGCCAAACTGTGATATTAGTGCTTGATAGCCTGACCCAGTGCTAGACACTAGTATTGTTTTAGTATGGTGTCCAGAACTGGTGAACTTTAAACATAGTAGACTGATACCTGAGATAATACATTTGTACTACAAATATGTGAAACAATTTACGTATATTTACAAATACTTCTACATTTTCCCTGCCTTGTCGTCCTGATGTGTTCACTTCATCAGGACAAACAAAACTTCATTGATGTTCAGTCTGTGAAACACCACAAATATGTACCGCATTTGGCCAAAAAGTACAAATAAGAAGTTTCATCGAGCTCCAGTAGAAAAACCTCAAAAACTATGGTATGTTCAAGTTGTAGTGAGTACAAGCTATTTAACCCATCTTTGTACTTGACAGTTGCACCAGATATTCAGCTGGTAATGGGGAGTTGCTGGACTGGTTTACCTGCCCTAACTGGTTTGAAGAATCAGAGAACTGATGTTGATTCTGAGACATAAAGTCAGCATTGAGTGCCAGGGCGAAGAGGCAGAAACCTGGAACCAATAAGCTGTCAGAACAGTGGACTGCTGCTATCAGCTTTGGCCAAATCCAGGAAGATGTTTTTCTCCTTTAACTCTGGCCTGGAGAACCAGTCAAAGATGACCTCTTTCTCTATACTGTCCTGCCACATAAGAAACAAATGAACCGTTAAACAAGTTGACCTGAAGACTGACTAAAAATTAGACAGATACAGTATAATAAACAGGCCCCTCTGACAGGGATGTTGGAGCAGACCGATAAGGGCAGGTTACTATGGAAATAGAGACAAATTGTTGTCTTTTCCGGCATTTTTCTTCAGTGAAGATAATGATGAACAGACAATATGCTAAAATCCCAGTGGCCCGAAGGGACTTCCCAAAACCGCTGCTGCTGGGGAGCCCAATATATTAACTTTATATAAACTCTTAAACTGCACAAATTTTGCACTAGTGTGTTTTCTGAATGGGTAATGGAAAAATGTATCATTTTTTGGGTCTAATATGGATTTGAAAAATGATGCATTTAAGAAAATATAATTTTTATTCAAAAGTTCTATCTTTAAAAAGATGATAAATGACTAAATACAGGGTTACAGAGCGTTTGTATATACACATTTATATAATTTACACCCCTGTTACTGAGAGGTGTGATTTCATGTTGTTAAAGGAGACCATCATGTTTTTATTTTTATTTTATTTTTTATTTTATTTTTTTCAGTTAGTTGTTTGTTGCCATTACAATGTGCTTACACCCCGGAAATTGGGATCAGCCATCCTGTGGACATTGGAACATCTTGTTTATTTTTATTTTTTATTCTATCTATTTTTATTTTTCCATTGCAACCAACCTGGAAGTTGAGATCAGATATCAGATTTCCTGTGGACCTTTTTACGTCACATGTCTGCATCACTTACTGTATTTGTACACACAGTGACTGTGTCTGAAGCCTCATATTGCATACTACTAGGGGTGACCCCCAAAAAATTGAGCATTCGCCAATTTGATCGAAGGAGCCTGATTTGACTTTTCTCGCAGATGAATCATTGCAAAATGTGGATTTATAAAACAAGGACCATACCATTCCAGGTATATGCGGTGCTTCTTGGTTTCGCCCAATAAACCATAATTTATAGACAACTGTAATTTGATATATACAGTGTATATGTATACTGCATATCAGCTTATTAATAAATAACTTGAAAATATCTAAAAAATGCTTTAGTTCAATCACCTTAATGTTTGTAAATCAATAACCATGGCAAGGACAGTAATGTAGGTCTACATTCATGGTTGAACCAATCATAACAATGTCACATTTATTAATGTGACATTGTGATCTCTGCCTAAAATAGTGATCTCTGCCTAAAATTTGAGTAGCACGCACAAACTCCCATGGAGATTTTTTTTTTATAATCGTTCCTAGATTAATTATTTATTTAGTCAGTCAGTTCACCCTTCCCTTAGGATTATGTTTGAATATTCTAAATGTCGCGTTGTGACAAGACTTGTGTAGGCATACCCTGTGCCGGTAACTGTGCTTGTTATAGTATGATTGCGGTTTCTGTGAGGAATTGTAACATTCATTTTCAATCTGTTTGTTACCTACTCTCGTAACGAGGGTTTTGCAGTCTGGATATGTTATTATCGTGTTATTTCCTCATTTATGTATATAGTACAGTAGATAGTCATTCATCTGACTGGCTCATTGATATGCCTGTAATATTCTGGCATGAGTAGACATAATAAAATGGACTTCCGGTTGCCAAGGTCCCTGTATTACTTAATAATAATTATATTAAGATATCATTATGATTATTATCATATATGATTATTATATGATAATTGAGCAATTTGTCAGTAGAAAGGTAGAAGATAGGCAAGCCCAATCAGATTAAACTTATTTGTCAAAGGCACCCCTACAAATAATGCAAGCACTGTATAGCATATACATATCATTGAATCAGGCTTAATTTGCAGAATGTTTATCCCGTAACTCTGTTACACCACTGCTGTTTTGCTTACAGGCATTTTAAATGTTCTTACCTATTTAGCATACAACCCTAGATGAAATGGCAAAACGTTCTGAACCACTTGATTCTAAATGTCTCCTGAAAGGTAAGAGTGTAATCTTCTGCACTCTAAATGCCAACTAAATATTGGACCATGTAAATTAGTATTCCATAAATGTCTTCTAAATTGAGCTTAGTACAGTATACTTTAGTTGCCTGTTAAAATGAAGGGACTATATTGTATATTCAAAAAAATATGCCTACTGAATAGTAGACAGTGTGAGCTTTCAGACACTCATTGTAAATGTTTGGAAAAACTATTTATATTAGATTGTGTTGAAAATAAGACAGAATAAGGAAAGGGTATATTTTGCTACAATACACTTTATATGTCAAGTCCACTTTAATTTATTTAACAACAAGCTGCATCATGATTAACATTTTCATATAGTTATAACCTGTTTTTAGTTACATGTTTGATATGGGTAAGAATGTGTTGTTTAGGTCAAATGACAAGCAAGAAAATAACAGGCACAAATTTGTCAACTGTTTTTACCCCCATCCCCACCTCCCTCCTTGTTTGAGAAATACCTCATGTGCAGAGAGCAAGTTACATCTTTCTATCAATGCTGGAATTTCACTGCAAAAATAAACCAACTTCACCAGTGTTACAGTACCTGGTATTTAGAATATATAAATGTATTCCCCGCTATCTTAGATCAAAATATTGTAGGTAATTTTGTAGGACCAAGGAATCTTAACTTGCAGAGCTTGTTGTTTTTTGCAAGTGATCTGTTTATTTTATTCTTTTAAAAGATGCTGCACATAGTATTGATCACTGTTGTATCTGCTTTCTGTGTGCTACACCATTTAACATTCTAATTTTCAACAATCCACACCGATAATATTGACATATGGTAAACACTTGAATTGTTAACTGTCACTATTTGGTTCTCAGTTGAATCGTCCTTTGTGTCCCATTCCCGAATGTTTTGTTTCAGTTGAAAACATCTTGGCATGGATTCACATACAAAACTACTCGCAAAGCTACTCATAAAGACATCGTAGTCACAGCTCTCTCTCAGACAACACAAACATTTCACAATGTTTGGACTCAATTCAGGAACAGAACATTCAAATTCTGGAAAATGATTCACAAAAAATTTGGAATGTATTGGCAAATTATTTGTAGCTTCTGTCATTTGTTCAGTTTTAAATGCATTATTACATTCCTGAAAGGAAATTTGAATGTCTGGGAGAGGCTATTTTCTGGAAACTGAATTTTATTCACATTGTTCTCTACATTGTGGTATTACTAATCATTCAACATTTTACAAGAGCAAAATAATTATCATGAACAGAAAGGAATGTGTGACAAAACCTTGAGCGTTTATTCATGTTTATTTTTCTGCAGTCAATTTTACTATAGTATTTTACTTCATTTGTTATACTGACATTTCCAATAGTCATTTTTGAATTTAATGAACATGATCTAAGCTCCATATACAGTATGTGCCTGAACAAATCTGATTCTAAGTGGCCTGTCCCTCTGTAGAAAGCTGTGGTGGGATTAGCCATGTGTTCAGTAATTGTTAGAGTGCATCATTTATCACTGGCCAGATACATGAATTTTGTGCAGAAGCCCTACATTTTAGTAATACAAATATTAGCCAATACTGTGTGCTAGAGTTATAAACCAGATTTTAGCCATAGTGAGTTTCCTTTCATCATCCTTAACATGTTGTAATATTTTCCAATCTCCTTCATTGGTGACAATTTGTTGGGATTTTATATTTCTAATCTCTGAGCAGTTATTGTATGCTGCAGTACTGAAAGAAATAAGCAGTTCCTTCTGAGGTATGCAAGTATTAAATAGTAAAACTACAGTTAGGTCAATGTTTCAAAGTCCAGATCTCAATCATGAGAGAGCTCTTGGGTTCTATTTAGTAAAAGTTAATTGATACAATAGTGGGTTTTTATGATCTGGTTGTTGCTAATAAACGTTTTAGCACAGAAAACCTAAATCCTGCTCACTCTGCATATACACTCTAGGCCTGCTATTCACTGTGATACCGCTCACTATTATGTTGTTCACTGAATTCCATGTTAGTAGTTTGTGTCTACTTATTCCATACTTGAGATGGGTTGTTCAGTAAAAATGCCACATCCCTTTCAACTCCTCACCCAATACATTTTACAATATAGAGCAAAAAAGTCTTTGTATTTGTCCTTTACTTTGGAAAGTCAGCAGTTCTTATTTAAATAAAGGGGTGCGGCTTAAAAGGCTTCAAACTTTAAAACACCCTTAAATGTCAAGGGTATTATGGCTTCTTCATTCACATATTTTTGCCATGTGAGGAGCAATTTCTCCCTTTGCCATATTTTCTAAAATGTTGAGTTGTTGTTGAAAACAAAGCAGCACAGCTGGCTACAATCTGCTAACTAACTAATTAACTAACTAACTAACTAACAGCTAACTGAAATTCTTAATGTCAGAGTTGTCTAGGGCCTGTTTTTTGGCTAGAAGATTTCATTCTTCCATCTCCAATTAAAATCCTGATGCTGATGTACCTACAGTAGATTATATCAATTTTGGGGTACAAGCCACATTTAATCCATGTACAGTACCTACAGTATTACCGTTCCAATCTTTCCACCACCTGTGTTTAAAAGAGTGCTACCTTAGCAAGTCAGTTTTACAAGGTATTTTGAATTCCAAGTAGAACTCTGGACCCTTCTGTGTATTTGCATTTGTGTTCCTTTGGGTGTATTGTACCTCACAGATTGTCTCTCTCAGGCTGTGCAGTCCTGAGAGAGACAATCTTTGTCAACACCATTTATAGCTCTCTCACACACACACAAACACACAGGTCACATCTGGGCTGTGATTAGCTGATTCCCATGCTAAATATAAAAGTGCGGAAGCATGGAATAAAGTTCTCGTGAAGATAACATTTCTAATTTAGAGAGAAACATTTTGCTGCATTGAAAACAGGCTTGATTTATCACCTCTTGTATAAATGTGGCTCAATTTTCAAGAAATCAGTGAGTCAAGTCTGTGACAGGACACATATTAGCATATCATACGTATATTTATATTGCTAATACAGGCTGTATTGGAAAGTAACTCCAGGTTTGGTGCAGTTGAGGCAAACTTGTCGTACATGGCAGATCATGGCATCATGGCTGATGTTTTTCCTCATGAACATCATCATTATCCTCGCATCACATTTTTCTTCATCATCATGTGCTGCTGAACTTGAAGTAGGTGCAAAAGAAGAAGAAAAAACGTTTTTGTACAGAAATCTATTTTTTATGGAGAATTTGTAAAAAAGAAAAAAGACAAAAATGATTAAACATGCTGTACTTTTTATGAATAATGATGTAGGTACAACAAACTCCTGTCAATTAAAATACTTGTTTTTACTATTAGACATGCTGTAAAAAAATATGGTTCAAGTATCAAATATGAAAATGTCTTATGATGAGCTCTTCTGTCCAACATGGCTGCCTTTTCACAGGAACAGAAAATGTCATTTTTCACATTACAGAAACGAGATCCTAATGTTTGTCTCTGAGAGAGAGACTGCATTCCTACAGGCACAGAAGACTGATTTACCCCTTTCTGGTCTGATGTTCTTGTGCCTGTATAAACAGGGTGAAATGGAATCCAAAGCTAGATATTAAATGGTAGATTTACGTAAATAATGATCCTGCTCCTCTGTAGTATTATCACCTTTCTGACTAATTTTGGCTAATCTGTTTTGGATGCGAAATCTTTTATCAGAGGATAGCCACACAAAACACTTTTCCCTGTTTAAACTGCCTTGAACAAAACACTTGTTTACCATAAAGGGTTAAACAGATATGGTATGTGAATGCAGTCTTACAATGTGCTGTTACAGAGTCTCTGTCACACTTTATCTATCAGCTATTTTGAAAACATTATTTGAGAATAAAGCTTTTGATACAATACACTTCTTTGCTGTAGCACCTTTTTTCATTAATATATTAACAGGTATTGGTCAAGTGTTGATCAAATGTTATGTTGTTCATTTTGATGCCCTCCTCCCTCCAATATCAAAATTCAAAATGGCAATAACTTGTACCAAGAGTGATTATTGGGAATAAGGCATTAGCCCAAATTTGGCAAGGCTCTTGGCAGTTGTACATATGTGGTATAACGGTTGGTTATAATTTGTCATATTTTTTGTTGATTAAAGAATTTGTACTTTATTTGTACTAAATACTTTGTGCATACAGTAGTCAATGAACGAGTTAAGTGGGGTGATACAGGAATATATTACATACAGTACATTCTTCATAAATATCGTTAACCATAACAGCATTCCCCCTAATGCAACTTTCTTGTAACATCAAATTCAGCAGCGTATTATTATTTGTAATCATATAAACAATCATACCGATTCAAAGTCCTGTGTCTCTTTTTGTTTATAATCCATGTTTTGTGTTTCTGGAAATGTTCACTACTGTAATTGTAATGTACACGTGTCTAGTTACTGTTTTATTCACTCCTAATGCTGTGAAATTTGTTTGTAAATGATCCTGTCTTCACAGCCGGTTAATAGATTATTTTTCAACAGTTTATCGGCAAAGAAATTGTTCATTATTTAGATAATGCAGGGACCATAATTGCTAGGTTGAAATAAAGTTGATGACTGGGCAAAACAATGAATAGATGACTTCGAAAAGTCTTATTGTTACCTTCAGCCATAAACTGAACACATTATAAATGTATCTGTTTGGCTGTACTATTATTAACCCTCCCACTGACCTAAGGCATTTCAGCAGACTACCAGCAGAGGGAGCCAACCTGTCATATGTCCATGTTGTGTTGGCGCCCGCATCTGGCGAGTGCACTGGGTCATATTGACCCATAGGACAGCGGGAGGGTTAAAATTGGTGTAAATACATTTTCTATAATATACTATAACTCAATATTGACAAGGTGGTTCATAAATTTAGAAGAAAAGGCGCAGAATAATGAGTGCTAAAACAATAGTTATTTTTTCAAAATTTCTGATGAGCTTGTGGTGTGACTTTTATGTGTGAGAATGTCTGTGTTGATGAATGTTCTGTGTCTGGGCCTGTGTGTGTCTGTGCGGCCAGTAGGAGACAGATGGGCTTTATTAAACTGATCTGATAACTTGAGATTGTTTTCTGTCTGCTGGAACAGAGCAAGACAGACAGTATAGGGGAAGGTAGACAGCTAGACAGACCGGGCTCAGTGCAGCTGGTCGTGTACACCAACCAGTGTGTAAAATGCATGCATTTGACATAATGTACTTACCACAGTACTTGCCGTTATGTACAGTACAATATTATAGGTACATTAGTGTATATGTTTCTTTTATTGTGTTAATTTATCACCAAGTCTTAAATTACCTTAAGTTCATATACACAAAGTACATATTTGAATGTCACTGCCTCACTTATTTTGTTTAGTTTTGTGTTTGTTGTTGTTATGCTCAAACGCCACACAGCGATTACTTGGTTTGTTTTTCTTTCCCCACCAAAAGGTGCTAGGTTCAATCCCTAACATGGATCTGTAGAAGCACATATAGAAATATCTAGTAAAGCAACTAATACAGTACATTGTACTGTATTAGTGCTGGTGCACATACTTAAATCAAACTCTCCTGCTACACCTGAGTTTTCCCTACCACTATGAAAAGGGCCCATTATTTTAGGCCTTAAAAGTAACTCTATTGAGCGCAGCGTTAGTTCTGGCAAGTCACAGAAGACCGCTCTGCCAGCATCAGCTGACACCAGCCACCACTCAGCTGATCACTTACCCAGCTGACTTACCCTACCATATTTCATTGGTCTGTAAAAGATAGAGCTTCCTTTTAAAATGGTAGCCGCAAATTCCTCTCTATTGCTGGGTTGGCTGGACACCCACCCTGCTCCTCCATGTTCTGATTGTTGTGGGGCTTGTCTGTATGTCTTATATGTGTTTGTTTTAGGTCGTGTTGTTTGCATTTTTTGTGCTTGTTTACTGTGTTGCTGTGCGCTGCAAGCCTGTTTGGTGGCTTAAAGTCATTAGATACCCATATACATGCGTATGATGAGGAGCTTCCCGAACTAGTCACTCCACCAAAGATAACTATGCTAACTTATTTCTAATATTCTTTAATTGCATTACTAGACGAGAGTGGCTTGACAGAAATAATACAGTATGTTGACATGAATTACTGTACGTTTAAGCACTTAAACGTACATAAAGACATAATATTTCACACAGGTAAAACTACCAGAGCATATACAGTACATATGATA
>JAODUG010032162.1:0-18739 GCA_027564795.1 Aphredoderus sayanus
TCTCACCAGTGGAGAGGAAATGCCAGGCCAAAGCTCTATCAACACCAGTGCTGGGGACAACCCTTACAGTACACACAATTTATCACTAACACACACACACACACACACACACACACACACACAGAGAGCTCCATGCCCTGCCCCCTAAGAGTCATAATGCAATAATAAAACCCACATGGCCAAGGACTTTCAGCTGGCAGGCACAGAGCCATATCTTCTGCTACTACGGCTGGCCTGGCTGACTATCTGACTTCATGACCTAATGCCACGCGTGTCTGCTCTGGCCTGGCACTGCCCAGGAGGAAGCCGGCACCCGCTCAACATACACGAGAAGGGCAGATGGCTGTTGTCATTAGCAACTCCTCGTCAACCTCTCTTCCGTTCATCAGCACGCTGACGTGAATGTGAATACATGTTGTATTGTGTGTGTTTACTTACATTACCCTCGTAATGTACTCACAAATATCGTATTTAGCCACACGGCAGCGCCATCTGATTGTGTATGACTTGTGTGTTTTTCAGTTGGCATTGCTGTGTGTATTTATTTATTTTTTAATTATGTCTTTATGTATTTGTGTTGTTTTATGTGCGTTTTAACCCTCCTGTTGTCCTCGGGTTTCAAACACACACCTTGTTGTGCCAGCAGTGCACATCATATGTCTGTGTAAGCTGTAGACTTAGGTTTAGCGCCCTCTATCTGCCACAAAGAGCTAGTGATTTGGGTAATTTTAATTTTGACCCAGAGGACATCACGAGTGTTAACATTGTGATATTTAAAATGCAGTTCCGTAGCCTACTTATTGAACAGATTTACATGATTGCCAGCCAGCCAGTGTTGTTTCAAGTTTCCCAACGTATTCCTCCGTAGTTTAATGTCAGTTTTGTTATTGAATTATGTAGTTGGCCGTTGTGCGTGTCAATTAAAATACCTTTCCTGTAAAGTAGGCGGGTCTTGGCGCCGTTAGCCAGCATTGTGTCCCGGACTTCACGGGAGCAAAAGGCTGGCTCTGCGAGACTATTAGAGAGATTCCTCTGCTGGTCCCTTAGACATACATGTGGCCGAATCCACAACAAGAGACGACCACTTCCCTTGAGTCGCAGAGTAACGGCATGGATGCTTGTAATGTTTTATCCTCAGCAGTATACATACTATATGACCGGGGCTTTTCCCGAGGTCACAGCCACAGTATCAACTGCCATGCCATGAATTCCACAGATCAGGAGGAGTGGCGTTTTCCTGAAGCACCGGTGACACTAGACACTCCACTAATTGGCTTGAAGTCACACACAGGCGTATCGAATAGCACATCTGGGCACTAGGGGTCAGGGGTTAACTACAAAATGGCAGAATGAATTTAACACTTCGGGGTAACAAACGTGGCGGCAGGGAAGACGTAGGACAGGCGATACGTACGAGAGAGGGGATTGCGTCCCAGCACCAGCACGTTCGGTAAAGGCATCATTACCAGCTGCTGCAGAGTCTCCTGGGGGACACACAAAACAAATCATTAGAGAAAACAGGCTAACCCAGGCAAGTGCATTATACATCACCCAGCAGAAGTATGGAAACAAAAACTATGAAAAACATGCCTTGATAAAGAAATGTGGAAAAAAATGGAAAATCACAAATGCATTTTTTGAATCTTTTGTCAAGAAAATTACTTTAAGTAGCCTAACTTTAATTAACCCATTAAGATGTGGCAAGGTAACAACTAGCTTGGCTACAGACACAGTCTTGTAGCCAACGGGCAATAGTTTTGTGGTGGGAGGAGAAATAAATAAAATAAATAAATAAAAAAGATAAAGTGACATCATCCCAAGTGCCCCTAAAGCCAGAGACAGTGTGGAAGCCACCACCCCCTCCCCCCCCCACCATGTAATATCATCCACAGCACAGAGACTGAGGACGTGGGTGGCAGCCAGGCCTGTAGTGCACCCTACCATGCTACTCCTGGTGTGGGCCGAGGACACGGATCAAAGGCATAGACAACACCACCAGGAGATTGTGTGTGTGTGTGTGTGCGTGCGCATGTGTGTGCGCCCACCCCACCGCTTCTATTTTCACCCCACAAGTTTTCCTTATCACTGAAGCCAAAATGAAACCATGTGCATATGCTAACACACGAAGAAGAAAGATTGCTGATGTTTGAATTGTTTAACTCAACATCCAAACAAACACATCTCTCCCTTCAATGCTCTGTCAGAAGCTCCGCCCTCAAATTTGGACCGCAAAGGATAAACAGTGTTGTGTGCTACAGCTATGTAGAAACACCAGATTGTTCCTTTTTTTCCAGTGCACACAGAATCAACAGCTAGCAGACCAGGAGGAAATAGTAGCTGATTTGAGAAAATGTGTAGTTTACTTCTTTGTGTCCTTGATACACTGGTAACATTCACTAATAATCAGAACCATATTAGCATTTTGTCAGCACAAGAAAAATACTTTAGAAATGACTTTGTGAGTATAACAAAATGCTAGCCAAAGACAAATACCTACAGCTTTATTTTAGCAGATTTTTAGCAAATCAGATTAGAAATTGTCCATGATAGGGCCTTTAACTACCTGCTAAAATATTTTCAAAATCTTAGGTTTGAAAACACAATATACTGTGGTGACTCGTCCAGCGAAACCATCTCACCTATACATATTGCATGACAACATCATTGAGGGATAGGATATCGGAAAATGTTAGCACTCTTGAACGATACACAACCATAGCATACAACCCAAGAGGTTATCGAGTCCTATAAAAATCAACATTTGAAATATCGGTTATATGCGTTTGTGTTCCCCTATGAGTAACGTCTTTGTAAAACTGAAAGTCAAACACTGCAATGTGCAAGTGTCTGCTTTATCATGCGTTTGCAGGTGCTACTGTACAAGCAGTGTAGCTCCTCTAGGCAGCTTGCTCTGACAGAGACAGACTTTACTGGTGTACCAATGAGAAGTCAGGAGGCATGATACATTCTTCAAGGCACTCTGACATCTGGCTCCAAGCAGATAGTAGTAGACGGCTCGTCCAACTGACAAATGGGCTGTCACACAGAAGACAGACTGACCATTTTAGGTGTGCACAGTAGAAGATTTAAAAAGTAATTAAGTCTCTCTCTCTCTCCCCACCCCCCCCCACAGGGTTGCCATGGTGTACAATAAATTATCAATTATAATGTAAAAGTTTAAGGGGCGACAGTTTCCCCCAGTTGACATCATGCAAAAAACATCATGTTCTTTAAATAACATGTGATTTGATGCGTAAAACCTTTGTACTGTATCTGTACTGTAGCTATTTAATCAAATCAGCCAAATACATTCACTACAGTGGTGCAATTTAAGCTTCCCCAATTTACCTTTCATTGGCCAGGTCACTGAAAGAGTGATCCAAATCTTTATTGCCCCAATATTTGCATGGTCTGCTGTAGAGGCCAGCCAGGGGTAAAGCTGATGCAGATGTATGTGCCATTTAGCAAGCTATCACTAAGATTTAAGAACTGATTAGCTGGTCATAAACAGACAATGAACACTCAAGGCCATATCACAAGTGTAATGATGACTCATTTCTGAACAAAGGCCTCATGGAGGCTAGGAAAGAGGATGACGATGATACTGATGACAAGCTCGATAGATGGACGACTGTGGTAATGACGGGACATATGTGGTACCCAGGCAGAAACCTATTGATATGGCTGGCAGACAGCGTCTGCTAATGGCCAGTGCATTTCCCACATTGCAGAGCAGAGCTGCAGTCAAGGCTCACCTTCTCTCCAAAGACATAGATGGCTGTCAAATGCAGTCAAACGCCTTAGTGTACCCTTTATGAAGACACAGTCAATGCATAGATTCAGATAGTGCTTCTGTTGTACAATGTATTGGTTTGCCTGACAGTGCCGTTTGCTGGCAAGCTAGCTAAACTTAAGAAGCATGACCACTTGTTCTGCAATGAAGGCAAAAAAAATCCCATACACCCCCCATTTGCCTTATTCCACCCCCACACATGCGCTCCCCCACACTCACACCTGTCCCCTAGGAGAGCAGCATGTGTTTGCTGTGCAAGCATGATGTGTAAACTGACATTTCTGCTGCTCGTTTCTCACACCAGCCGAACCCAATGACCCCTGAACCCTTGCCACCTATCCCCATTATCTGCACCCATATTCTTGTACACGTTTGACTCCCCTATTGGACTGCAAACTGAAGCAGCAAGTCACTATTTGATTTCTGTTTCCTGCCTGAAATAGGGGACAGAGCTAGTACTGCACTATACATGGTGAATGAATGGTGCATTTGAGGATTCTATCATTAAGTTCTACCAGCTTTCCTAAACGGTTTAGGAGTGTCGCGTTGACGCAGCACTGCTGCATGCGTCATACCACATGGAAGTTAACAGAAGCACATCTCTACAACCTTCTTATGTTTAAATACTGTATTATATTAGACCTGCTTTTAGACCGCAAGTTGTTTTCTCAAGTTTCCCAAGACGCTTTGGATGCTGACACAATTGTTATTTCCTGCCAGCTACCTACCTACTACACTGACAAGAATTATACTAGCACGTGTATACAAATAGCTAGTTGTTACCTTGCCACTGTCGACGAAACTACGGCATAAGCGATTTTTGCAACTCAACCAAAAGTCAGCTAAAATTCACAAGAATATAAAATAAAAATAAATAAAATAAAACACACCAAGATAACCCATCAATGGTAACGCAGCTCCGTAAATATGCAGGCATGTGCTATGCTATGCATAAGGCATACCCGGGTTGGAAATTAGCCGCATGCTAATTACAAAGGTAAACTACACAAGACTAATAACGTACGTGGATTAGCTGGCCAGGGCTTAGCACTCATAAATAAAAGATGGAAGACACTGCAGGAGGGAAATAAAGCTGCCGCAAATGCATGTGTGCGCACACTCACACACATACTGTACACGTACACACATACACACACACGCCAAAGCTATGCCTGCCTTGGTGAAGGCAATAAGAGCCCAGAGTCTGTCACTATGACACCATCTAATAAATAGAGCACAGACTGCAAGATTAGTTCAGCAGCAAATGGAACAGTCCATATTTGTAGAAGAAGGAAAAGGCGCAGTAGAAAAGAGATGCTGCTTTTCACTTGATATCACACCATCCCTTCTTCCCCCGACCACCACCTTCCTAATCCCATCCCCCCGGTCTGCCTCCATATCACTGTATTATTGATTCCACTGGGCTCTTCCATTCCACAGAGAGAAGCAGTGTTGGAGACACACTGACTGACAGAACAGATCGTGGAAAGCTTGGAAAACAAACGTAGTTTACTCACAGTCCAACAGCAGGCCTACATGAATTTTATGTGTGCATAGCCTGGTTTGCCAAAAGGATATCGCAATCACCTATCCATGCTTTCCTGTCAGCAGGGGCCTACATTTGTTCCGCTTTCTACTATCAGCTCTTCACAGAGTCTTTGCGGAAATCATGATATTTCTCTTATTTCTCAACTCTGTCGGAGTCATGATTTATTACATGTTAATCTGGCCGTGAACTTTGTGTGACGAACATACATTGTGCCTGCCTTAGCTAAACCCAAACAGACTCGACTCCTAAAACTTGGATTAGATTCCTTATGTCTTTCATATGGCGAGTGACATCAACTGGCACAAGGCTGTCTTGTGGTAGCTTCTGGATTGATAAACAAAGTGGATTAATTTATATTCCTAAATAGGCCTAATGAAAATTGTGTGCTAGGATTATTCAGAGCAGAGCAGTTTTGTGCTGCCTTTGTGTCCTATGAGCAAAGCCACTGGCCAACGAGGGCTGGATGTGGTCTGAAGGGAAGGGTGATATTGAATACACCGCTATCAGAGCCAGAGGTCTTCTGGACGCTTTATAGCAATACACACACACACACACACACTCACAATACGAGGGTAAAACGTCTGAAGGAAAGGGGGGGGAACCGGTAAATGGGTTTGGGTAAAAAAAAAAAAAAAAAAAACTAAAAGAACTTGTATGAGTGCTATGTTAAGGCCTGACAGGAACCCTGTCTGTTAGCGCAGGAACCCACCCATCCATCCACACACACACACCTCCCCCACTCCAGTCCAAGTTCCGCTACCGGCTGAGCTTTAACAGGGGGCTAATTGTACTGCGAGTGTGTGTGTGTGTGTGTGTGTGTGTGTGTGTACACACGTCTGAACCCTGAATCACACCCATTCTGCAGACATGGAGTTAGTTACCATAGAAACCGGGAGATGGGTTTATTATCCCCATTCTGGTGAATCCGACGCCACATATACACGCATGTACACACACGCGTACACACACACACACACACACACGTATGGCAAATGTGGCCCCGTTTTAAGAAAGCGTGCGATGATTATGAGACTGGAGAGCTAAATAATACAACACTTACATTTCCCAACACAAATGCCACCCCACCGAACCCCCTCCCCCTCTCACACACACACACACACACGTCACGCAACAGCTCTATCACAACCTCCAGATGTGTTGAATCGATGCACCAGTAGCCCCCCCCCCCCATTGTTCAGCTCTGCATTGAGACACGTGTGGACACAAAAGGCAGGCTGCCTAGCACACAGACACATCCGATAGCTTATCGTCGCAGGAGGGCTGCTGTCTTTCTCCAGGTTACAGCATTTTGACGCAACACCGGCCAGCATTGCATCTATGGGTGAATTAAAGAACAGCAGCGCTAATGCCTGTACAGGCAGGTCCTGGTAAAAGGATTACCACAGAGTCTAGTTATAACAGTGCAGCCTCATTTTCCCCGCAGTGCTGCCAGTGCCAGATGGGGCATGACCAGCCAGGACCAAGTCCTAATGTTTCCATGACTGGGCAGAAAGCACTACATTTGTGTACAGGTTTTTTTTCTTACCATTCCTGTGGGTTGTCCTGAGAGAAAATGACCCATGTCCTCACACGCTCTTTTACAGTCTTCTCATAGAAAATGAAAGTGGAGTATAGTTCATTTGTGTTCTGCAATCATCTTATTTATTAACACTCGTGATGTCCTTAAAAATATCGTATTTGGCCACCCGGCGGCGCCATCTGATTGTGTATGATTTTGTAGGTTTTTTAATTAGCATTGCTGTGTGTATTTTAATTATTTATTTATGTAACACATACTTTGTTGTTCCAGCAGTGCACGTCATATGTCTGCAGGCTGTAGAATTAGGTTTAGCGCCTTCTATCTGCCACAAAGAGCTAGTGATTTGGGTCATTGTGACCCAGAGGACATCACAAGGGTTAAATTAATATGGACTTTTTTCCCAGTTTAATGTGGGTTCCTCTTTAACGTCTTACTGTGTAGTAATGCAGCTCAACAATTATTCATCATTAACGACAATGTCAACAAGAGTACTTTTATTTGGAACTAATGGGGGAAACTAAACTCATATCTACACTGTCTGGCATTCTATGCGTAAAGTGCATGCTTACAGTAAGTATATAAATAATTTTCCTAGAAGTAATCCCAATAAACTACATTAGATAACATATTTGTATTAGTAAATTGTTCTCAAAGGTTTAGGCACAATACTTAGTTATAACTAGAGAGAAATATATTGTAGATAAAGTGTTTTAGAGGCATCATTGGTTGCAATCCATTTGACAATCTTACTAACCCATCATTTCACACATAGCACCAAATCTATTGGGACCTTTCTGTTGGTCTGTGATACGTCAGTCGCCTTTGTTGTTTTAATCATAACCTATTAATCACGTATATCAAACCATTCATGCTGGAACAATGTCAAAGAAACTAACTCAGCCCAAAAGCCGAAAGAACATCGAACTAACAAGCTCATGACCTCCCTGGTTGATCGTAATAATATCTTACAAAGATTTTAAACCTAAAAGGGTAAATAAACTGTATGTGTGATACAGTCTCTCTGTCCCCTCACACTTAGCTTCACCCAATTATAATTTGTGATAAATAAATAAATAAATAAATAAATAAATAAATAAATACACAACAGTTCTAGACCGGTCAGTGAAACCCCACAACAGAATATAACAGTAACACAGGTGCTGTCTGTAGCTGGCCAGATGGGACAGATCACATTATAATACACGTGAGGGAGGAGAAAACAACCCATTAGCACCCTGGTTCTTTTGTTTTCCGCTGATATCCATCAGCTAGAGTGCTTTTACTGCAGGGCCCCGGGGCTTAAGGCACAGCACAGGGGTTGATCTTGCTGCTCGCGCCCGAGATAAAAGGGAGGTGGCTGGGGCAAAGTAGGGTAAGGTTCCCCCTTCCCTTCCAGCCCCCGAGGTGATGTTTGCTACTTAACCGGCTAGAAGAAACTGATGCAGATAGGCGCACACACAGATCAAAACCCAGCAATGTTCCAGAATGTTTTGGTGCTGCTGATTTGCAGTCACTCACACATGAATAGCAGCAAAGTCATTTATTTCCGCAAATCCACTACAGACTTTTCCAGAAAACTTCCATTAGGGGGGCAGTATTGTGCACAAACAGTGCCAATTGCTTCTGTGAAACAGAGAAATAAATGCAATGCACCATTAAACACTCCATTAGTAGCCATTAACCACCTCATCTGAATACAAGTAGGAAACCAGGTAAATCGATTCAGAGAATTCGTTATTTCGAATTAGTTCTCAACAGCAATAAACTTGTATTGATTGTCAAACTCAAATTGCTCAGCACTTCCCATTAAAAGTAACCTACCACCCACTAAGGGAATTGGGTAGTAGATAGTAAATGTTGCAGACTATAGCTTATGTTATTGTTACTGGCACAGTGTTTCTGTTTATACATACCGTATACGAATTTGGTTAAATAAAGTGTATACTTATAAAGTGTTTTTCTGAACTACAACAGTGATAGGCAGAGATACCGTGCTTCTGTCAAACTCAGTTCTGCACTTTTCTCCGATGTCCACTTCCATTATAGGGGAAAACACTGCTGTGGAAACCCACCATTGCTAAATGAATATAGCTGTGCCCAAATGACAACCTGCTTGCTGGAACGAATCCTATACTAGACTGAGGTAAACGCCTGTTGACATTACAGCTGCTTTACTAGCAGCAGCAGGGGAAGGAAAATGAGAACGCAGATTTAAACTTCCTCTTCACTAAAAATACCTTGTTCATCATAAGAGAAGCTGTGTGCCACATTACAAATGTTTTTAGATATCATACTATGCTTTTATTTAGCCTTAACTTGATATTATAAACTGAATGTGTGAAATGACAGTGCAGTTCTAAAGATAAACATGATCATGAAGTGTGTTTGTGGGTGTGCATTTTAAACAAGATGTGAACAATCGGTGCTCTAAACCATTGGCCTATGATTTCACAGTAAACATGACTAAGTCACCAATAGCTGTGACTGTGAACACTAATGAAGGGTGTGTCATGTTAAACCCACCAATTAATCACCTAACCTAGCCGCTAGTTGAGAGATCACCTTTCATCATGTCAATTGAAACGATCTTCCTGTATTTAACTGAATGCTGTTGTAAGCTGCGGGAAAGTATCACAATCTGTCTGCATTCGACTGAATCAACTGTCGTACATTTTACAGCCAGTTGAGTCAGGGGTCACAAGTCACATCAACAGGATTCACAGCCTGGCAGACATGCCAGTTTATATTCAGCACTCCTTTGGCCTGCAGATACGTTTGCAAAACATGCCTTTATTATTATTATTATTATTATTATTATTATTATTATTATTATTATTATTATTATTATTAATAATAATAATAAACCAACACATAAATGATGAGTGATGTTAGTACTAAAGCACCAAAAATACCAACTGGATGACGTAGTGTGGGGGGGGGGAAAACAACAACAAAAAACAAAATAAAAATATAGTCCATCACTACCTATGATTGACCTTACTGGTGTGTGCATGCAGGGAGCTCTGGTTTTCTAACAGAGCACCTCTGTCATTGAAGAAAGAGGCAGTTCTGTTTTAACATATTTTTTTGCGAGTTCAAAATAACAATCGTTCACCAGAATCCCTGACTCCACCTTTAAGAGCAATTACAGGGAAAAAGCCAAAGAAGAAGAATGCTGAACACTGAATCACAAAAAAGGAAAGACCAGGTTGGTGGCGAAAGTCTGCCAGGCACACACAAACAGGCAGTCTGAACCCAGAGTCACATGTGCCTTGGGGGATAATATCTAAGCTCGGCCTTGGCTTATGGTCCACAATGGGTTCAGTGTGACTGCTTGCCTGCGTTTGCCTTGAAAATACAGTCAAAACATAGAGGCCTCCCAGTCTTAAGGCCACAGCCCCACAAATCATTGGTGAGTCGGAGAGGACACAGAACTGCTGTTTACGCCACAGAACGAGGCAAAGATTTCCAAGGCAGTAGAAAACAAGCTGAAGTTAAACACACACACACACACACACACACACACACACACACACACACACACACACAACAGGTAAACGAAGAATGTATGCTACTGTTCCCATATTCAGATGATACAGCTGCATAGCTCTTAAATAATTATTATTACTTTAAAATAAGTTTGCCATTTCTGTTACTTTACGTTAACTCTTTTGTGCTACCTTAAACCAGTAAGACTGTTTTTTTAGTTAATGAATGGCTACAGACACAGACTATATCCCATTACTTAAATGAAACCAGGATCAAGGGCTCTGCTTACTGAGGCTTGGGAGAAGCTGGAAAAACAAAAGTGGAGCTGGCCAGGATTAAGTGCTACACCCCCGTATAGAAGCCAAACCAAGGCCACTACATTAGAATGGAGGCCCAGAGTATATTTTGGGCTGACCAGCATAGACGAGAGACCTTCAGACAACTCCACTGTAACTGCTCCTGTAAACATAAATATTCAACAGGGAGAAGTGGAGGTAGGGGTGTAAAAATATATTTTAGATGCAAACTGGTGTGCACTGCAGGAAGACCCACGCGCACAAACACACACACACACACACGTGCACTGCAGAAAGGTGCACACAGAAAGACACACTGCAACAGCTGTTCTATTGACGGATGAAACATTCTGAAATCAAAAGGCTCGCAAGCTAGTCTGTCTAGACGTTGGAAGCTCTCCTACGCAATACACTGTAAAATACCAGCAGAAGCCTAGGAAAAAAACGTATGGCTTAAACACATGTATGCGTGAGTGCACGCGCGCGCACATGCACGCACGCACGCACACACACACACACACACAAATACAAACACATTATGGAAATATGTAGCCTGTGGCCATGCATTCAACTTTTTTGTTAACCGCTGCACAAAGTCATTCTCAGCATGCTGGCACCTTCGTTGCTAATGCCTATGATGAATAGGAAGTAGAGGAATGGAAGGAATGAAGGGGCGTGAAATAGGAGGGGAGAAAGAAATGGGGGAGAAGGGAAAGTCCCAGGAGAAGTCTCCTTGTCTCCATCGACTTTGCCCATCTATTGACAGTACAAAGGTTGAATGAAGGAATGAAGGAATGAAGGAATTAATGAATGAATGAATGAGTCTTCTCTCAGCACCAGGGCACACTTTGCTGACTCAGGGAGAGTCAGCAAAGTCTTTGCCTGCCTCCTTAAACTAGTACACATCTCACCCCCCCCACACACACACACACACACACACACAAATAAAGATAGCATTTACAAGTAGTTTATAAAGAGGAAAAGACCATGGAAAAAATGGGCTCGTGTACTTCCCTGGCTGGCTATATTATTAAATTTTCCTTCAGGAAAACACGTTAAGAAGAATTACAGCGACACAATTGCTATAATTAAAAAGAAAGACATTTGACTGCTATCTTGCCTCACCTAAAAAAGGATACAAGGGGACATGATTATAAGACAGGAAACGTTGAGACTACATCCAATCTTATAGTTTAAAATCACGTTTTAAGCATCAAAACGGCCCAATTAATTGAATCAGTGGAAACAACCAGCCATGTGTAGATCACAAGCCAATATAGCATTAATCCACTTTGAAAGCGCTGAGCAATGCAGTAAATTTAAAAGCTAACCTGCTAAGTCTATTAAGTCCAGATCTGCTGGCTGTGGTTTCTGTCTATAAGGCTGTGGAAATCTAAGACTATTAAGTGACTTAAAGAAAGAAAAACTGCGTCTAAAGAAGGGAGACCACCACAATAAAAGGAAATCAAAGCCAAGCCAGTCTCGTGTGTCCTCAGATCGTACTCCTATAGACATTTGTGAGTGATTAGGAATATGTGCGAGTGGGTGGCTTTGTGCAACTTGTGAATATGTCCAATGAGTTTAAACCCTTCTCATGAACACAAAAAGTGATATTCAATTTGTAATTACAGCATTTATTCAGTGCTAAAGTGGAGTGGTCCAAAAAGACAGCAGAAAGCCGAGGTCATTTGTAGCTGCTTCACTTTTTGGATCAGTTAAAACATTTTAAAATAAAATGAGATCTGAGTTCAGTTTGCTTAAAAAGAAATATATGAAAAACACCCTGAAAGCCACAGTAAAGAATAAAAAATAAAAAAACGTCCCGCCATTTGTCCACAATTGTCCATAGTTCAAATCCTTTGGAGGCCAAGTTGCACTAATTACACCCACGCAGCGCGATTTGGGCTTCAGTGGTTGGTTAAGACTCCAAAAGCCCACCAAGAGGACAGACGGACACAGATGACGAGGCCCAGGGAAACAGTTCAAAATACAAAATGGGGGGTGGGTGCCATTATCCTGTGGGTGGTCACTGTCGCTTGGGAAAAAGACACACTTGGGGCTGGACAACAGTGTGACTGACCACAGGGTCACAGAGCACGACAGGGAGATTAAACTAATAGCACAGTGAAGGATGAACAGGATGAACGGTGTTATTTTGACGGCTACATTTTCCTATACAGGACAAAATATATAATAATAATAATAATAATAACAACAACAGCAACAACAACCCTGATAGTTATACAGGTATAAAATAAACTATCCCTCTGATTTAATGCTAGCATACTCACTTTTCTAGCCCTGTAGATTATCAGCAGATCTCACAAATGATTGTGACCTTCAGTTTGTCAGCAGAGGATAAAAGGGAAGAGGCGAGATGGCAGGTTCCCAGTTAGGTTACTGGACTACTCACTGCCTGTCGGATAGGCCACTCTGATAGCAGCTCGGAAAGGGCTTTGTGAAGGCTTATAACTGCCATAAGCCTTCACAAAGCAGATATAGCTAATAGGCTTATTGATTTAAAAAACAACATTTTACATTGAGCAGATGCTTTTATCCAAAGCAACTTACCATAATAACATACGTCAATAGTCAATCAAGGCATAAACACTTTTTTAGTGCTTTCGTTAAGGTGGAAGTTGTGAATGAACATTACATTCCAGAACTACACCAAAAGATTCCTCAAAACATGGGAGGCATTGGCAATGACCATTAAAGATGTTAGCTGCAATCCCTGTCCAGCACATTATGGCATAGGTCATTTTCAGATCAGACCCAGGGGAAAATCTTGTTTATTTGTAATGCGTGGGAAGAATCCTCCACAGATGCAGCAATATGCATTCCTCAACACAGCCCAAGCATGCCTAGTCATGTTCTCCTTATTATCACTTACAGTCATGTCCCCAATACAGTTTCTAAACTGATATTATTCTGTCACGTTGTCTGTTGCATGATATGCGATATCGTGTTTGCATTGCAGTCACGTTTCATGGAGCCAAATTGTGCAGAGTTTCATTCTAAAATTGTTTACAACTTCACAGGTAGGGGAAGTCAATCAGTGTACACAGCTTGTTTAGCACATTAGACACAAACATGCCTGGTCCTGTATGGATATGTTATGCAAGTGATTATACAGGCAAACCACATCACTGCATTATGACATCCCTGTCTCACCTGGTAGTAGTCTTTAATCTGCCTGATGAGGATGGTGAGGTTCTGGATCCGTAGTGTTGGGTCATTGTTGACTTTCTTGTTGGTTCTCTGCACAGTGGCCTTGGGATTTCTGCAGAGGCATACGGAGAGGTTATACACTCAATTATTTAAAAACATGTTTCAAACACAACATGGGCCCAATTAGAACTAACGGTAACACAAGCAAATGTCTAACAAACAGCAGCAATAATAATAATTATTATAATAGTAGTACGGTAATAATAATAATAATAACACCACATTACGAGGATGTCACACTAGACTATAACAGTTACAATGTTAAAAACTCAAACTGAAAACCTTGTATACATATCAAATACTACAGTGGAGTAAGAGAATGTGTTGGTTTCACTGCATGGTTGTACAGATCAGTTAATTGAATCATGAAAATTAGACTAGAAATGCATGGTTTGGGTTTGTATGCGTTTTGTCCTGGGGGCTTTTGAGACCACAAAGCATGCATGACTACTTATGCCATCACGGGTGTCAACATGTTTTGGTGAGGCTCATAATCATTCCACACACAGTCCATCATAGAGGACAATCATCCAATCCAACCCTTCCTAAATGTAAATTCCTTATCAAACACTGAATTCTTCTAAGTAAAAAGAAACATTTTATGAGAATTGCAAAAGCCTCAAACAATACCTGCCACAAATATAAAATTGATTTGGATGATGTTGCATGATAGTCTGGTATTTTAATTTTGGTATTTACACAATTTCAATGGTCCCATCCTACTCAAATGTGGCAAATCCTTCCAGCATACTTGTTTGTTGCAGTGTAATGTGCCATGTGTTTGAATGCTTCAACTAACATACAATACAGTAGCCTACATCTCTCTTCAAGCACTTAACCCAGATGTGTGTTTGCCCCATGCATGTGTGTAATCATGCACCAGTCTGCCTATGCTCAAACACTGCATTTTGTTAATGAGCTATTGGTTAGTCTTTGCATGTGCGTATACAGCAGGTTTCACTGACAGTATGTGACTCTCTCGCCAGGGAGACATCGCCACACAGACAACAGAGTAGACATGTTGCCAAGCAACTACAAATAAAATTGAGAACTGTCAATAGGTGTTTCTCAAAGTCAAGGATGCTTCCTTGGTAGGATCCTTCAGGGGGTAGGCAACAAGACTCTAGCATTCTTAACAGTCGAGGGCTCTGCCCCACACATTGTAAACACATTGCGAAGGCTAGGAAGTTGTTGTGTGCGGTCTGCACCACTTTGTGTTCGTATCTACTGAGCCAGGGCTGTGTAGAAACACTGGATTAAATCTTCAGCACGCACAGAGTGGTAAAATAGCGAGCTGCGAAGAGATAAAACGTGTATTAGCTTATAATCGCTTACTATACTTTAAAAAAAGGGCCCCCTCAAAAATTAGAGCAAAAGGGAGCACCTCAAAAGGGAGCACCTCAAAAGGGAGCTATCCTTCCAATAATTCCAGAGAACACATAATTTTACATTTACAGCATTTGGCAGACGCTTTTATGTTTAAAATAAAAGTTGTCAGTTTGGAAAGGAGATGTCTTGTTACTGAAGTCCACCGGCTGCACTATAGATGTGTTAATAGTCCTATTGATGTGACACACACACACACACACACACACACACACACACACACAACTAAAATCAGAGGGACACAGTGTCTCTTCAACATGGGTTTGAATGAAGGCGGTCATGTGACCTCATCCCCCTCCACACACACCCGTCGTAGGGGGTCCTACTTAACCCCATAATTAAAAAGTGTGGTCTGTAATCCTGTCCGGGTGAGGAGCTGGGTGAAGGGGGGGGGCAGGGAGGTGTCTGTCCATTCACACATTCCATCGCTGTGCAGAGCTGGAGACAGAAACGTGGCCGCCAACTATATACGCCATGGCAATAGTAGGACAAGTTCCCGCAAATCCCTTTGGCAAAGGGCCATCCTTGGCTCCGTCTCCGGTCCTGTGAGTGTGCACGTGCACAAACACGCACGCATGTGTGTACCCTGATACTGACCCTGGCTGTAAGACACGTCAGACAGTCAACCAGGACGCCTGACCTTCAGACAGGCAGTCAGCCAGCCTGCCAATTAGCCAGCAAGTCGGCCTGCTAGCCAGCCACTCTGCAGTCAAAGCAGTGTTGTGCAGAGCCTTGTGCCAGGGGGGATTGTGTGTGGGGGGCTATTCTCCTTTCCTTCCATAGCCTTGATTGGCTGGGTGGGTTTTGCAGTAGTGTTAACCTATATATGACAGGCTACATTACAGTCAGTGTGGTCACCCATGCGCACACAGACACACACGCACACACACACACACGTGCGCGCAAGCAGGACATATTTGGCCATATAGCACACTGGGGATACAGTGTGTGAGCATGCGTGTGTGTGGTGACAGACAGCCAAAGGGAATGTGGCTGATCAGTAATTGTAAGCAGAAGTCAACAACATGAATGCTCTTTCCGCACACCTGGCAGGTTGATACGAGTGCTCGACCTCTTGCTACTACAAACAGGTATGCAAGGCAATATCATGTTGAGACTATATGTCCTCTGGTATTTTATTATCAACATATAATAATATGATATACCGTATAGATGTAATATCATTGATACTGATGTATTTGGTTAGAAATATTGCTCTAAAGGCAGGGTTGACTGCTGATCCTGTAGTCTGCACAACAATAGTGAAAGATTAGTCTACTATTTACTATGTATTTTTAAATGTCAATAAACAAAACCGAAGTGCTGGATTACGATAAAGTACTTATCGTAATATAATAATACACTGTATTATTCTAAGTTGAATAAAAACCCACATAAATGATCTCTGATGGAAACAAATTTGACAGTTATTTCCACAACATATTCAAAGAAGCACCCAGGAACATACCATAAGAGTAAAACAACATTGTCAGACCGAGATATGACAAAGGATATGCTGTCATCTCGTTATACCCATAGAACTATATACAACATACATTCTTTGTGCCTCTTTGTTAAAAATGGACTTGTGAAGATAATCACATGCTGCACTTTCTTCAACCTCATGATGTTTTACTGCGGTAACCAAAGTACACAGACAGGCCGCTGAAAATGTGACCACTGGTATTCCCTCTCTGCCTCATTTCCTGGTCTTGTTTCCTAATTTCCTCTCTTTTCACAGCCATGATTCTCTTTCTGTGGTACTCCAGGGGCCTCCACCAATGTCTTTACCATGACTCTTTGTAAGGGACCCTTACTATGGTAAACTCCCATTTGCCAATGCATACTGTATACGTTTTATAACTACATTTATGTTTATTCTCACGGAATTGTATCCCGTGAGAATAAAAAGGCTAGAGTGCTAAGGAAGACCCCCTTCCCGGGTGTTAATATGACCTTGATTGTATGCGTTCGAGTTGCACACTTAAACACAGCCTCGTAAAATAAATGCCCTCTCAAGGTCACAGCAGCTGTTTCCTGTCCAACTCTCACACGGTATTATCCGATGTTTTGTAGAACATTAGACTGTAAATGTTCCTTACGGAAACAAGTCAGTGTACTGGCCCTCTCTTTGAGCAGTAGCGTATATGGTCGCCTTTTCACAACACAATCCACCTATTACATTGTGACAAAAATACGACTATGACTGTTGAGGGCTAGTATCAGTATGGCCATAGACACATTACGGAAGAATAAATGTGATGTCTGGTTTTGCTTCTGCTGAGAGAGAGAAAGAGAGAGAGAAAGAGAGAGGGAGGGATGAGGTGAGCCATGCAGACGGGATGGTAGGGAAGATGGGGGCAAGAAAGCATTTGAGGAGGCAGTTACAACATTTGTCTAAAGCTACATCATTCAAGGTAGTACTGGTTTAATAACTGCCTGTTTCTGACAACATAATATGAGCTGTATATGTGGTAATATCTCCTATTAAATCTATATTAAAGTTTATTTGATCATGTCTCGAGCCTTCCAGGTTATGTTTGGATGTTTTGGACTTCTATTCTGCTATTCTAATAATGTAGACACATTATTATAATAGCAGAATAGAATTTGGTAGATTTTGGATGTCAGTACGTTACCTAGAATGGGTAAGACGGTTGTCTGAATGCTCCAAAGCCTGGCCTGACTACCTGTATATTGTCCTGTATAATAAAACCATCAGAGGCCTGTAGGAAAGGAACGACCAAAGCAGTCCTACTGTATTAACATCTTACTGTCCATCACAACTTCATATAAAAAGTTACAAGAGGCTTATATGGTTGATAGGCCAAGAACCAGAACCACTGAATATACCTCTAATACGCCCTGCCTTGAAGCCTATCAGCTGTGAACCTTACTTGTGTGTGTGTGTGTGTGTGTACACACCGATGAAAACTCCTCTGGCTGTGAAAGGAAGTGATGACAGTAAAATGTATGACCTCATCCAGTCTTCGTGCAAGGCCAATACTGCATATGAGCAATGCTGTCTCTATACACGAAATGAGTCTTGACAGTAGATATAATAGATCTTACTGCAAGTTTAAATCCGGCTCAAAAGTTCAGATATCATCCACATGTACCATACTGTAACAACCATTATGATATCTAACACATTTAACTATTCTTTGCCACATCTTATCTGTGTGTGGAGTGTGTGAGGAGTTGCTAAACTGAGTAAATAATTTGGACTTCTTAACCCTCGTAATGTACTCAGAAATCTCACATTTGGCCACCAGAGGGCGCCATATGATTGTGTATGATTTGTGTGTTTTTCCAATTGTCATTGCTCAGTGTATTTATTTCTTTATTAATTATTTCTTTATGTATTTGTGTTGTTTCTTGTGCCTTTTAACCCTCCTGTTGTCCTCTGGTTTCAAACTCACACCTTGTTGTGCCAGCAGTGCACATCATATGTG
>JAODUG010032183.1:5847-18735 GCA_027564795.1 Aphredoderus sayanus
GAATCTGATTCTCCGTAACTTGAAACATACACAGCATAGGAGAGTCAAATTACACTGACCCAATGAACAGCTTGCTGCCCTCAAGCATACTGTACATTTGGCATACTTGGCACAGTATTGTATCATATTCAGGTATTTATTTATTTATTTAGATCCAAGCTAATTGCTAAACTATTATTAAGTAAGTAAAACAAAATGAGGACACATTTGATCTATTTACACTGCAAGCTCTGCTGGAAACTTGTATATGTCAATGGTTTATATATAAAATTCACACCTCACAATAAACATGAGTATTTCTGGAGATTTTGTTGATTCACATTTGGCCTATACTGTCCATTTCTCCCTTGATAAATATGAATTGAAGGAATTTTAATAGAAGATTGAGCACTTTACAATTAAATTCATTGTATTGATTTCTAAATCACCTGTTTTTTTATATTAATTATTTTGCAACCATCATCATGAAAGCCGACACATGCGAACAAACACTTTAAGCATAATGGGCATTAAAACGTGTTTCTCCCAACAAACCGTTATGCATACAGTAAACAAAAAAATATCCTGCCAAAAACATAGGTACTACATTTTAGTCAACACAGCAATATCGTTTTAAAGATTCCCTGTCGTAAAAAGTTTTTCCAAGTTTGCTTGAAGGAGTTTATAATCTAGTTTAGCCAAACTTCTCTGATTGTGTGAAACAAGCCAACCAGATTTGGACCCAGCTGTGACATAATTTAAGGCAACACCAACTATTACACTGTTCAGCTTGAAGTCTGTCCACAATGACAGACATCATATAATTGAAAATGGAATGATGTTGGGTCTTTAACAATGTCAATCAAAGCTGACAAAGCATGTTTATGCAAAGAAAATACCTTAGGTGGAATGATTTCAAGTTCACCTGCCCAGAAATGCGCTGATTGGTTGGATTTATTTTTCCAAAGTGGAATAAGATATTGGGATTGGTACTGTAATGTCCCACTTCCATAAAGCTTAGAGTATAATTTGAAAGTAAGGAATATTTTGTGATCTGGATGAATTTTGAGATCAGCATGTACTGTAAGTATATTACACCTAATATTTAATATTGTATATTTAACAGGTGATACAACTTGTGAGCTAGTATTTGAGGTTGTGAGTCTGTTTATTTATTTATATACATACACACACACACACACGCTTATGTCGGTCTGTCAAGAATCACATTGACACACAACACTACCCTTCACTCAGGCTTGGCTGTAAAAGCTTAAGACCTTACTGACTATTCACCTTCATATCACGTCTCTGCACTCCCCACAGAGTTCAACATAGCCTTTGAGCGATGAGTGCCATCGTGGCTCTTTGTAAACGTTTCATTTTTATTATATTTCTTTTTGTGGTCTTGCAACCATTCTGATAGTTCTTATTTATTTTGTATGTTTTCCTTTCTTTCTTTTTTTACCTCCAGCACCAGAGATCTCATGCTGTGGTTGGCTTTGCCATTTTACGCCCTGCTTGGCTAGGCACAGTGCACTTGTCTGGGTCTCATTAGAGAGTCTTTAAGTGACACACGCATGACCCTGAACACGAGCTGACACAAAGCATCAGCCCCCAGCCGCTTAAGTGGCAAAACGGGAATCACTCAGCCAAGCCCCAGACATTTAATGTTGCGTTTTTAGAAAGAGGCCAATTTGGTGTGTGTGTGTGTGCGTGTTTGTACAGCATACTGTATGTGCGAGTGTGCGTGTTTCACAAATCAGTCTATCAAATTTCTATGCATCAGTTGCAGAACCTATTAAGGTTCAGCAGACGTTTGACCAGAAGTAGATTTAGTTCAATGGTGCAGTGGCTAGTAGAGCATCATATTAAAATATTGTACTATTATCAAAATGCTGGCAATGCCACGTTGCTGTTTCACCATAAGCATTAGTAGAATTGTGCAAATCAGAGCAGAGAAAAGCTGAAGCTGAAAAATCTAAAGGTGACCGGTTTATCGAAAATGGTTTAACATTGGTAAAATACTAGTTTATCACTATTTATTCCAAGCTGAGTTCCATTTGCCTTGGGCTTTACAGTTCGATATTCAACATAACTCTTATTGCATGGTTATGAATATTTGACAAGATGGAAGAAGCCAACAACATTTTAAGCTAGGAAGCGAGGGGAGGTGCAAAGAACAACATGGTTAGAAAACATTTCTGGGGGTGAAAGACACCTCCTTCCCCTAAGCCACACTTGTCAAATGATGACAGTGTAGCCTTATCAGGCAAATAAGATGTTTGTGTATTGTGTGCAACACTTTCAACCGCTCACTTACCTCTGTGAAGATGTTTGGAGACACCCAGCTAATGGCAGACCTGTGGTTTGCTGTCAGTTCAGCGCTATTACCGAGTGTCCTCGTGGTCTAAAGAGATGGGACAGCTGCTTCTGGAAGAGCTCTTCTCTCTAATCACAGGCTCGTTTATACTGCCTCGGCTCTCTGCAACCTTGGATGAGAGTGTGAGGCTTTTTTTAAATTTATTTTGTTATTTTTATTTTTTAAATTTTTTTATACTTTGTTTTCCTATTGCTGGTCTAGGGTGGCTGTCTCACACACATACTGTACACAGACATTACTGGCATCACAGATAAATAAAGAAAAAAGTATATCACTGAATATGCTGTGTAAGACGAGGTTTCTTGCAGTCCAGTATGCTTGAGGCTGTTTTGTTACCAGACACTTTGCCACCATTGTTCCATTCTGAATTGTTGCAGAGATGATGAGATGTTATGGAGAATCCCATCTCAGGATTGACTTACAGTACAGTCAATGGTTATGGGTTTCGCCATCTAGCAGTAAGCAAGATGCCTAACCCCAACTGCTTCTTTAATGCTTGATATTACTGACTGTTGCTTTGGATAACGCATCTGCTAAATGACTGCAATTGTTTATAATATTGATTTAGTGATAGTGATGGAGTATATGTATAGCACACCAGGTAAAGAGGAAGCATCCAGACTGACTTAAAATTATAAAGCACAGCCACAGAGAATAGGACACCCCCCTTCCACACACACACAACATATACAAGAACCAATCTGAGATCAATCCAAGAAAGGTCTTAGTAGTGATTGGGTGCTGTATAGTGATAAGCTGAAAGAGCAGCATTGCTCAGATAAGAAGTGTCTGTAGTTTGATGGCCTGCTTTGCCAATGTCAGCCAATGTCACTACGATGGCGGAAACCCCCCCCCCCCACAATTAATAGGGTTGCCCCCTTCGCTTTTATAGCCAGCTAATGCTAAAATTAGCAACGCACTACTTTCTATCTTGTAAGAATGCACAAAGCAGTATATCACTATCTGCTTTTTGTGTTCAGCTTAGTGCTACAGGTACCACTGTGCACATTACAGGTGTGTTTGTGTAATTACAGGGGTCATTCCATGAAAAACAAATTTTTCTTAAGTTTTGTCTCTGACAGCTCAACAGCAGCAAAGCCGTAACCTTAAGTCAGCTACACAGAGGGGGTGGGGTGAGCAGTAGTGTGTTGGATTTAAAGGAAGAGTCACTGATAATGACTTGTATCTGAGAACATAGACACATTTGTATAATATTGTGCTATTCCACATAATTTATGTGGAATTTTCACTTAAACATGTCAAATACATTGCATGTAAAAAGGGGCATGGATTGTCTACTTTAATTGTGATCAAAATATGATCAAGCACTGAAACTATCTCTTTGGTTTATACTGATATCCCAGTGATGTGTACTGTATGGTGGTGTTTGTAATTTAAATATTTAACACCACCCTTTAACACTCATGCTGTAGTCAGTCACATGCATTAATTTTACATTCCAGCCAGGTACGAAAGGAAACAAAGAACACATTTGATGGATTGCACAAAAACTCTTATGTGAAGATGTGTTCCTTTTCAAAGTTGACAATGCACATGGAATGGACATTTTGTCCATATTTTGTACGCATCTTTTTTATTTTTCTATTTTACATTAATGGTATTTGCATATCGATCTTGGTTTTGTGTTCTTAATCTTAAATTACCGTATTTTCCAGACAATAAGTCGCACTTAGCAAAAAACGCGTTGTTGTGAGACGTTGTTGCATTTGTTACGTTTTATTTAATTCTATATCAGTAAACTTGTTGATCATTAGAACAGACAAACCCTAGGCTTACAGTATATAGCCGAAACAATGTTGACTACGCATGATATCAACCAAGCAAAAAACACAATGAAAAACTTCACGCATCTGCATCGCTGATCACTGCTTTTCGACAACTCCAGGGGAATATGAAGCGTAGCGTATGTCTTTCTTTCTGCACATGTAAACTTTCTTTGTTGGTGGTACTACTGTTTTTCTGTCAGTCACAAGATTGAACAATCCCATCTAGTAGCTGTAGTTGATATGCAGGGTATTCATCTGACAAAAGTTGCTTTTGAATATAAGTCGCAGGACAAGCCAGACGAGTAAAAAAAGCGCGACTTATAGTCTGGAAAATATGCCAAGTTGTTTTTGTTTGAGGTGAGATTTTAACTATAAGAGTACTAGACATTTATTTGATTCATCAAGGTATGGTGTTTTTCGGCAAAGGCTTTCATCATTAAACAAGTGTACTGTATTAGAACCTTAAACAATGAGAATGTCTGTTTGTCTACATATCGAGATAATAATGAGCCTACATATCGAGATAATAATTAAAGGAAACTCTGACAAGCTTCTCATAATATTATGCATTCTGATTCTATACTTTATGGCAACCCTCCAAAATCTGAATGGGATTTGGCTTTCCTGGAATACAGATTTGACACTAATGAATTAAAGTGCCTCTTGAACATGAAATGCAGATAAAGACTGCCCTCAAGGCTTTGAAAGTTCTCTATTGTCTGCCTTTTCATATTCCTGTTTGGCATACTGTATAAAGTATTCATACAAGTGTAGGAACCAGACAGTTGACAACTGCAGTAGTATTAAATGGTAGCCAACCATGGAACATTTTTTTAAATATTTTTGAGTCTGGTCCTATAAAGTACTGTATGTGGCAAACCTCAGACACCCTTGTTAGCAAAGGGAAACAAATTACACTGGATGTGTTGAAAACATTCAAGGCTTATATCAAAGAACAGCTTTCCCAAGCTCTTAGATTTGCTATATTTAGACGCTACAGATAATTACTTCGCTTTCTCACATTGTTTAACCATAACGCTTCAACAAAATGACGCAAAGTGAATAATTTCATCTGTTGGACAGAAAGTACAATAGGTCTTGGAGGAGGGACGTGTGCAATTGGGCGTGAAAATATTAAGTGCACGCTCATTATAAGCAACCAAGTGCATCTGAACAAAAAGGATAATTACTGTATTTTAGAAATGGCTGCAGCACTTGTATATGCATGTCAGTGCTACAGCAGTGTGTGCAGTAGCAGGCCTGTGTAAGGCCTTAACATGTACGTTCACCAACATTGAAGCACTGTATCATACACAAATGCCTTTTTAGGGACAAGATAAGTCAAATGAAAGTCATGAATGGAGAATGTGTTCGCCACTCATACTATAAGTAATATTGTGGGGGGGGGGGATATACTACATCCATTGAAAACGTAGTTTAGTTTCATAGTATAAAGCTTTCTCAGTTGCCTGTTTGCTACCCATTACTATACATTACTTGGTTTTGAGGTGATTACTTAAAACGGTTGTTCACCATAATTTACAATGGAAAGTCACAGATTGTAGTGCTAAGTAGACATGTAGTATCAGAATGGGATCTCTGTGCGATTACATTGTGTTCGGTTGGCATGCATCGCTGTCGTGCATACTAAGCTAGCGTGGAAATTGCCTCATCAAGCAGTTAGTCACTACTGAATACTGAGGAACACCTCCCCAGGACTCTTGTCTTTGTCGTCTCCTTTTCCACACCCTCACCTTTATAATCCCACTCCAATCTCCTCAAGGTGGGATTTGTACGGATCAATTTCATAATGCATTATTCATTTGAGAATTTAATCAAATATCTCCTCTACCATTTGGCCCAACTTCCCTAAACCCCCCGAATCCACCATCACCGAGCAGCAGTCTCCGCCCATCATATCAGTGATTGTAACAGTGTCACCTGCAATAGCAGATTATCAGTCAAATGAATTACTGGGTCACAGGTGAATTAGACGCTTGGCTGACTGTAATCTTTTTTTCGCAGGGAGCTTAGTGTGAGTTGGAATTTTTTTCTTTCTCTCCTTTCTTTCTTTCTTGGAGGGTTAAGTGCTTGAGAAAATCCCCGTTCTGCCTGGCTTCCTGCAAGTTTCTGCAGTGTAATGGTTTCCTTTTGAGAGACACTGGTGGAAAGTGCTGATGGTTGGCGTGTGTGTGAAGGCTGCTATTTTCCATGGCTAACCGAGGTACTGATGAGGCTGCCAGCTGAGATGGGGCCTGGTACAGGGTGTGTAGAGTTGTAAGGCTGTGCATATATGTAAATGCATGGATTTCTGGATACGTAGTAATGACTTGTATCACATATGTATGTGCATGTATAACTGTAAATGGAGATTTATTAGCAGCAAGCTATTATATAATATGTATATTATAATAGTATAGTTGAGTTACTGTCACTGTTATGATATATCCTATTACCTGTACCTGTAGGACAGTCAGTAATGTAGGTTTGTCTGTCAACTGATGACAGTTACTATTGTTGTTTTTTCCCTCATCAAATGTGGGAGGCTTTAAAACTAAACGCGCTGTAATTGATGTGTAACAGTTCTTGTTGTGGCAGTTAGTGCAGATAAAATTATGATATTCATAAATCAGCCAACATTTCCTGCAACTGAACAGGGTTGGAAGCCATTAAATATCCTAGTGTCGTTTTGGCTTCCCCAGGAAAATGGAAATATATTTGTTGTGATATTAAGAATCTAATGTACTACACATGAAGGTACACAGCAATAAGAAAAAACTAAAAATCCTGGACAAACTCTACTCTTAAAGGTATTATATTTAGTTCAAAAGGCTCTATTGGTGATGCTGTTACACTTTGTCTGGCAAAAATGCCGTTTAGGCAACGAATGTGACTGCAATGTGCTGAGGAACAGAAATCGCTAGCGGCTGTGGCACCTCATCCACTCTGTCCTGCATCGCGTTGTTTACTATGTCAAGGTGCAAGGTGTATAAATATTGCCATGCTGTGCAAAGTTAACATCACAGTATCCCATAGAAAGGGGTACAGCATAAGATCTTATGTCAGAGCTACTTCAAAGTGAGAGCAATTACAATGTGTTACAGGTGTTGTGCCATAACTTGTAGCATGCCCCCTGTACCACACAGGCACACAAACATTGTACAACACTGTAGTGGGGCTTTCTAAGATGAGCTATCCAAGCATTCATTTTAAAAATTAACATGTTAATGATTCTGCAGTATTATATGCTCAGTTTTTAACATGGTGTTAATAATTCAATGAAATATGTGTAATCAGCCAATCAAATTAAAATGTATTTGATCACTAAGGTTTCTCTTTTGTCTAACAAAACATGCACTGCACGCCACAGCTGTGGTTAAACATGCTGTAGCAGAAAACGAGCCAAAAAGTCACATAGGGGCCAGCAGACCACTTTTTAAATGTCAGCGTATTTGAGTGGATAGGTTAGGGGAACTCCAGTGTCAATCTACCTCAGTCTCTCAACACATCAGGCCCTTTCCATCCTTCCCATCCATGACTGTCCCATAACGGCGAATAAACAAGCCATGAGTATGTCAGGCCTCAGATCTTACATGCCATGCAGTGCTTTCAGAAGCACACTCTGAAGACCTTATGGGGCATCAATCCCTGTCTGTTGGCCTGTCAAGGCTGTTAACCAGCTCTCGGCTGCATCATTGATCCCAGTAATTGTCTACTGCTGTTCAAAGGGAGTTGAGAGTAGGTTTGATCCAATCTGTTTACTTTCACGGCCCCTATGGCCCCACTCTCCAGCGATGAGAGCTATTGGCTACTTCAGGCTTGAGCTAACATATTATATTGCTATAACACGTTTGCCTTGGAAAGGGGGCGGGGGGGGGGGGGGGGGAGACTGACCTATGGCTTTGTGGGTGAGGTATCAAATATATGCTGTTGCATTAAGAGTGTGAATTACAATGTGTGAATTACATCCTGCTCACACATATCAGATGCGTTGCACATATATAACACATATCAGTGTTACAGATCTAGTGTAGATTTGTTCTCATGCCGGTATACCAAGAGAGACCAAACAGGCCAGTGTTGTGCAGGTAGGCCTGTAAGTAACATATTTTTTACCAAGTAGGTAAAATAAGTATTTATTGTTGCAGGTATTGTATGTTGTGGTTGGTTGGTTGGTTGGTTAGTTGGTTGTTGTTGTTTTTTTACATGGTATGATGTGTTGTATTAGCTGACTCGTATATGCAAATATATATGCTACCAACCCAACTGCCCAACAGGCACTACGGAAAAGTGTTTTCTCAACAAAAGCAGGCAATTACACTGAGAAGGTTTGCTGGCATGCACTGTAGCAGACATTCCTTGGTCTGTAGTGGGAAGAAAACCGTGTCAGTGGCTTGGCTGATACGAGTGTAACGGTACGTGTTTGTATGTAGACAAGGACATGCTTTCATTTCTACCCATTTTGCCACGGAACTTTCTTTTGTGTGTGCAAAATAATTCTCAACAATTTACAATGTAGTCTGGTTTAGTAATATCTCAAGCAGAGAATTAAGCTCTGTTATACTTGAATGAGGCAGGATGTAGATCTTAACTAGCAATATTGTTGGCTGATAGGACGATGTCATTTGCCAACCAATTGCACTGCAGTGCTGCGGTCACTTGTGTCAAGAAGTGACAGAAAAGAGGAAGTTCCTAACCACAGCTTCTGCTAAGCCTGTTTAAAGTAGTATGTGTATATATATCTCTTATATGTTGTGACTTTTTTTTAGCCCTTTACCTATAAAGGCCTAAGGGAGACAATAATGCTGTTGTTAAATTCAATTTAGTAATATACTGTAGTGAAGCTTGATGTCATTGAGGTTTTCTACTCCAACTGGACAGCTTTTGGAGGTGCTAACACACCCCTGTTTATAGACTGAGCAAAGAGAGGCTTTATTTTTTATCACCAAGTATGGCAAGTGTTAAAGTTTATGGGCTGAAGCTAAGTGTGCTTAGACGGTGGGGGCATTGGGGTCAATGAGAGTGTGATTCTGCCGGCACCAGGTACAAAGGGCAGTTAGCATAACTTAAGTGGTTCTCCCATATATCTCTTTCTCTGTCTACAAGGGGGGACAAATACATTTCTGAGTCTACTGTAACATAAGGTGTTCCTATTGTATTTTGCTTAAAGTTCAGTGTAGGTCTGTATAGCATAACCTGCCATTCCTCCAGTTTGATAGGTTTGTCAAAAGGCCATGGAATTTATAGTATGGTACAGCAGGATATGAAGAAAGCTGTTTGTGGGAGTATATGAAAGAAAATAGTGAAAGAATACATTGAGAGGAAGGGTTTCCTCATTGAGGTACAAGTATAGACAAGCTGAAGAATGTGTACCTGTATATTTTGATGTTTAGTTGGTGTATAGTTGCTTCCTTGAAGCAACTATACTGAGAGAAATAGTACAGTACAAGCACATTGTAGTTGTATTGTATCACTAGTTTTAGCATCCATACTGGAAGAATCTCAGGACATGTGCCTTAAACACCAAGTCCGTACTGTCTGCGCCTCCACTGTTCATGTTGAGTATTACGGCAACATTAATGCTCTGAGCTTCACAACAGTAGCCACCTTAAAGGATAAAAAAAATTGTTTTTTTTTAATCCTCCCGCTGTCCTATGGGTGAAAATGACACGGTGCACTCACTGGGTGGTTTTCCAGGTTGCTGGGTGGTTGCTTAGGACAGCGGGAGGGTTAAGCCTTAAAATGTTGAGGTTCTATTGGTTTTGGTCTCTTCTACAATATAATTCAATAAATATTAAGACATTTGTACATGTATTATTTGAGCCTTTTAAGGGGTTCTTACACGTTACACAAAAATGTCACTTTTCAATGCAGTATTACAGCCATACAATAATACTACAAGAGGTATACAAACTAATCGGTGCAGAATTTCTAGTGCTTAACAGGGCGAGAGCACTGATCTGCACTGAAACAGTATAAAAGACCCCCTAATTGGATAGATAATGATAGGGTTTACTTGTCATTATAGGGCACGTGCAGATGTACTGTATGTCTTAGACAGCTGAGGCTTCAAAACTACCAACACTCTTTAAAGCAGCTCTAGATTTTTTATCTCACTCTAATATTTCATTTAGTCTGAATTACTACACATTTGCATAGTAGTTTTTCATAAACCGTTTGTTTTGCTGACAGTTTGGATGTATTTGTCTTGAAGGTGGCAGTGATTATCACAGACCACAGCTGAATAATGTGAATGCAGCAGAGAACTGTGCTTGAGCAAGCTTCAGTGGGTTTAACCTTAGATCTCAAAACGATGTCCGGTGAGCAATGCTTTATACTTCCCGCACATAAATAGCGGTTGCGGCCTTTGTTACATTTTTAAAGAGGCCTTCATAATGTGCAAAAATAGAATACCACCAATGTGTGTGTGAGGGAGGGTAAAAGTTCAAATGAGCATATCAAAGCGTTCTGCAATTATACCAGTAAATTGTAACTCAATTAACTCAAGTAACTAAATTACTTAAGAGTGCATACTGCCCCCAACAACATAAACAAGTATTCATATAAAGCCATAGGAGCAGCCAATCTGGAAATGTTATGTTTTCCCTGGTCAATATGTATTCAGGAGAAATGACAGTCCCATTCTGTGTGCCATTGACATCAACTAGGTGGCCATATCATTCCTTGTTGTCTTTTAAATGTAAGCATTTGGCAATGTGATGGGATATTCATAGATAACAAAGGACAATCCATCATTCTGTCGGCTGTATGTGGTTTTCACACATATCCAACTGAACATACATCTGAACTTTAGACCTCTGAAATGTAGAATTAAAATATTGTTGTAAAGAAATATTTTCACCACAGAGCAATGTATATGGTTTAACAGTATCGCTGCTTACAGCGTGCCTACCAAGTACAACAAACAGACATATACCCTAACACATGTTCATGTTAAAATCCATGTAACCATGAATAGTATGTATGTGTGGGTGTGAACATATGTCTGAATCAACATTTCCATGCTTTAGATGTGCACTCACTTGCATGCATATTTCATATACAAGCTTTGAGTCGGGATTTCTGCCAATTTTATCCCTAGCCTCCAGTGCAGGATCTACTGTAGCATGGGAAAGCAAAGCACAACTTTTTCTTTTTTTATCAAAATAAAGTAATGCATCAGTAATACAATGCTGGCATTTTATGCAAGCGAATATGGAAAGGTTGTAGAAGTAGTGCCTATTATTCCATAGGTGTTGCATCCATAGAGCCATAGAGATCACAGGCACTGTTAACTCAAATGTTCAAAAAATCTAACTGTTGGCAGATTGATTGAATTCTAAGTAATATATAACATTGAATTCATAGCCAATGTTTATTGCTTAACTGTAGCATTTATATGATTTTTTTCTTGGTTTAAATGCCCCCCCCCCCCCCCTTACTCCACCAATTCAAGATTTTCTCACATTGGTCTATGTCAAATTGTTTTAAAAAAACACATACACACAATTTTATCTAAAACAAAATCAAAATCCTATATTTAATAGTTTATGCATCTCATTACACGGAAACACTTAACATTTCAATGTATTTTTTTGGCCACCTTTGTACGACCCCCACTGACAACATTTAATTGGAGTGTGTCACTGTGCAAAGTGGTTTTACTGTCAGAAGGTAACTGTTAATGTGAGAGCTTGCTAAATACTGTCTAATCAGCATCTCAGGTAATACACTTGGCTATCTGTGTACCAATACCAAATCAAAACCATTAAAGTGGCTGCATTTCCCAGATCCGTAATGCTGTGGCACTAAATATAACCTTAGAATTGGACATAAATGTGTTGATATACTTTAACACCCATTGTGATGTTACCCAAGTATAGGATAGACACATAGTGCACAATATATTCTGTACTGTAATAGACTCTTTAAAAAAGATATACTTGCATGTAGTATTTGTTTTTGCATCTTATTGCCTCAAATGTTGGAGTTCCGTGATGATGATGATGATGATGATGGGAGCATGATGGGAGTCTAACGGGTAGATAGATCGATTCCTGACAAGCCCAGCATATCCGTACACACCCTTGAATTGAGATGCCTAGCCCCTATTGGCTCCACGCTACTTATACTTGTACACACACCGAGTGGCTTTGGATGACCCAAGTGAATGCTGCATGTTCGCAGTGTTTAACGCTTGCGTGTGCGTCCTTAACGTGTTTGTGTGCGTGTGTGTGTGTGCAAGCATGCCTTGTGTGCTGTACCTGCCAGGGGTGATAAGGGCTGCCAGTGAGTGCATCCTTTGTTCCGCTAGAATTACCCGTCCCCCTGTGTGAGCGCGGCTGAATGGGAACCTTGGTAAATCCAAGGCCGGAACACAGATAAATGGAGCCTGCGCTGTAACACCGGGCCCGCGGTGTGTGGCCAAGCTCTGTGCCCGGACATCTCCATCCAGTCACCTCTGCATGTGTAGACCATCCGCGGGAGGCTCAGTTGTGACAACTTTGTGTGTGTGTGTGTGTGTGTGTGTGTATCCCGCATGTGATTTACACACACACACTCGCGCACACAAACCCACAGTGTGGCCAGAACTCATCTTAATTCAAGTAGCCATAATGAGTGTTTTACCCTGTTGGCAATCTGACTCATATGCTGCAGACGACGTGGGACTCGTGTGGGGGGGGGGGGGGGGGGGGGGGGGGGGGGGGGGGGGGGGGGGGGGGGGGGGGGGGGGGGGGG